>RJWM01046797.1:0-12175 GCA_004363535.1 Dasyprocta punctata
ATAATATTGCTGCACTGTAAGGACCATGTCAGAGCTACTTCCCAAAGTCAAGATCAAAGCCCTCTTGGGTGGCCCTCCCAGAGCTCCTGTCTGGAAAGTCCCTGTGCCATGAGATTCACAGAGCTTGTTCACTCATTTTCCATCCTCACAGGGGAGAGCCTGGGTTTTATTTACAAGGCACTGGATTATGATAGACATTTCTGAGATTTAGTAGGTTCTGTCACATTTTTAAAATTAAATATGTTCTGCCAGGTATGGTGGCACATGCCTGTGATACCAGCACTTAGGTGACTGAGGCAGGAGGATCACTGTGAATTCAAAGTCAGCCTAGGCTACAAAATAAATTCAAGGTCAGCCTGAACTTTACAGTGAAAACTTGTCTCGAAAAAAGACAAAAAAAATTAAATATGTTCTAGTTACGTATTCCTAGGAATCCAAAACCTTCCAAAATGAATGCCTGCTAAGGAAAATACCTAAACATTTTTTCTAACAATCCTATACTACTACCAAGTAATACTAGTTTAGTTTTTTTTTTTTCTTTTTTTTTGTCGTCATGGTGGGGTTTTTTGTTTTGCTTTATTTTGTTTTGAGGTTTGTTTGTTTAAGACAGTCTCACTATGCAGTACAGGCTGAACTCACTATATAACCCAGGCTGGCCTTAAACTCTTGGTGATCCTCCTGCCTCAGCCTCCTCTGAATGCTGGGGTTATAGGCATGTGCCACAACACCTAGCCAATCTACTATTTTGGAAAAGTTGCACTGCCAACTAACATTCTTAGCACACACACACACACACATACACACACTTGGAAACTTTTCTTCCTGCCATAATTGTGAGCAAGATGGTTCCATTGTGAAAGTTTCCCTTTCATGTGACAAAGTTGGACCATTGTATGTACAAGTGTCAACAGGCCAATAGCTGGGCCTCAATGAAGAGCAGTTATCTGGCAAACAGAACTACAGATTGAGTTTGGTACCTGAAATTCCCAAAGGTAACTCTACAGGTGTATAAAGCTCTTGGTACCTGCATGTAGTAGCACGCAATGTGTATATAATTTGCATAAGACACAGAGTTTAAAGTTTGGTTTGACTTTATTTATAAAAATCACGTCTAAAAAAAGACATTTATTATTTCCTTAAAAATCTCAGCTTTTTTTTTGTTTTGTTTTGTTTTTTTTGGTAGTATTTTGAACCCTAGTCATTCACACTGAGTTACATCTTCAGCTCTTTTATTTTACTTATTTTTCCCACTATCCTCTTTCTTTTATTTTTGATTTTAAGGCAGAGTCTTGCAAAGTCACTGGCTTGCCCAAGATGGGTTCAGATTTGTGATCCTGCTGCCCCACCCTCTCAGAATGCTGGAATTGCAGGTATACGCCAAGAGGCCTGGTTAAAATAGCCCAACTACATATTTAACGTTCCCTCTCTATAAAGGTTTTAGCTGACAGTGGTGGTGAACTTATGGCACATGTGCCATAGTAGACTGTTAATATTATTGAAAGCAGCCGGGCGTGTTGGCGCACGCCTTTAATCCCAGCACTCGGGAGGCTGAGGTAGGAGGAGCATTGTGAGTTCAAGGCCGGCTTGGGCTACAACGTGAGCGCAAGGCTGGCCTGAGCTACACAGTGCGACTCTGCCTCAAAAAACCAGGGCCGGGAGTTTGGCTCAGTGACTTAAGCACCTGCCTGACAGGCGCGAGGTTGTGAGTTCAATCCCCAGTGCTGCAAAAATAAATAAATTAATTAATTAATTAAAAAATATTATTGAAAGCTCTGTTATTGTGTTTTTCTTTTAAAGTATGAGCCACTTTTGCTAAACTAAAACTTTAGAAACAAGAAGCCAATCCAAGGGCCAGGAGTTTGGCTCAGTGACTTAAGCACCTGTCTGACAAGGCGCGAGGTTGTGAGTTCAATCCCCAGTGCTGCAAAAAAGAAAAAAAAAAGAAGAAGCCAATCCACCCTTCTTGTGAGCCAGCCGCAGCCATGCAGGGCCAGGAAGAGAAACAAGAAGCTAATTCACCCTTCCCGTAAGCCAGCCAGTGTGCAGACTGGGAGATAAGAAGAGCCCCTACCCCTGCACTAAGCAACCAGCTGATTCAGAGGCTCGCAGGCTGAGTGGATAGCAACTGAGGTACAAAAACAACTTAATGCTTGTATTGTTTGATTGACTTTGCAGGCCTAAATCCAGTAATCTGACCATCTATTTAGAGGATAACAATATGCAATATAGCAACTATGGGGGATTTCCTTCTGTCTTGTTTTTGAAAGCAAATATTGTTTTCACTGTTTTGTTCTTTTTTATTGTTTAGTTTTATTCAATGTTCTGTTTTGATTTTTTTTTCTATTCTGTTTTGTTTGATTTTATTATGTCTGATGGTATGGGCAGCAATTTTGAAGATAACAAGAGGCATTATGGTAAACATTGTTGATTTCCTGTTATCCTGTTTTGAAGTGCTATATCACTTTCACTATTTTGTTTTGATTGGCTTTATTCTGTTTTTTTTTTTTGTTTGGTTTTATTCTCTTTAAAATAAATTTTTTTAAAAAGTGATAAAATTAGTATTCAGGTTTAATTACAGTATTGGCACTTTGTGATAAGTAAGTGAGTCTGGGGTTGAGGTTTAGGCACTTAGTCTCTACAATGTTTGGCATCACTACTAGCACACCTCTCTCTTCATTGATATACAAAAATAATATGGATAGAGACCAGAGTGAGAACAAGAGGAAACAAAATAATCTCAAAAAAAGATCTTACACACTCACACACACCAGACTCTGAGTAAATTTCAAGATCAAAATACATCTCTGACCTGCTCTGCAATGCCTGGGGATGGTATCATACATAGAAAGTTTGTTGGTCTATTTTTCAAGAGTATTTTTAATGGATTCTGCTACTTTGGAAATTTTTTTGTGGCATGGGGGATTGAACTCACAACCTCACGCCTGTCAGGCAGGCTCATAAGTTGCTAAGTCAAACTCACCGCCCTAGTTTTTGTTTTTGTGGCACCAGGGATTGAACCTACAACCTTGCGCCTGCCAGGTAGGCACTGAGCGAAACTTCCAGCCCTAGTTATTTGAGACAGGGTCGCACTATGTAGCTCAGGCCAGCCTTGAGCTCACCTTGTGGCCCAAGCCAGCCCCAAACCCACAACACTCTGCCTACCTCAGCCTCCCAGGTGCTGGGATTAAAGGCGTGCGCCACCATGCCCGTCTTACTTTGGAATCTTTTGTACTGTTTGACTTCATAAGTAATACTAATATCTGCTGTCATTTAAGAACTGTGATTTTGCAGGTTTTTGTAGAAAGAAACTCTACTGACTCTTAAATTCAGTTTCTGTATAGATAGAGCCAAATTCCTGGAGAAAAGGTGGATCTTGCTCTTCTTTATTAGAGTGTCCTTGATCAGAAAGCAGAACTTTCTCCCTGGATGCTGCCTGGATCACATGTCTGGGTCATGTGAGAGGGGAGGTGAGATAGGCAGGATTAACCGCCTACATCCTGGATCCAGGGATGCTGGTGGGGAGCTCACATCTATTCACAGTCTTAATGCTGATGCTTTTAAGAAGACTAGGGAATGATTGAGACGGAATGATTATAAACATTCAAATGACAGAAAATTGTCATCAGTCTTTCCCATCACTCTTCAAAAACATTAGTGTCTCGTCTACATAATGAAATAATTTCAGTTTATCTTGACAGCATCTGGCTTGTGTCTTCATTCGAGGTTATGCACATAACTGTGCCAGTTTGAATGTTAGACTTTTATCTGATTTCAGGATAATCAATCTTCTGCTCCCTCACGGACCTTGAGTTTCATAGAAAAGGCTTATGAATCTCAGTGCACTCCATTCTACTCTGGGGACACAATCAATGAGCCAAGCAACCTGGTAGAAATTTTTCCTGTTTTCCTTGTCTTCAAAAAAATCTTTTGTCAGAGTTTCCCCACTGCTTGGAAAACTGACACCCCTGTAGACAGGTTACTTGCATTCATTCATAAATTCATCTATGCAGTCTCCTGATCTTTGGAGCCAGCTTGTCCTGATCTTGGAGGAACTGGTGAATGGATGAGAAGTCCCTGAGCTGAGTTGACTTTTTTGTTTATACTTAAGAAAGCGCAACAGTGATAAAGCAAAAGCAGGACTGGTTCTAGCACTACTCCCAGTCTGCTGACATTTACTTTCAGAGTTACCCATTATAAAAAAAAAAAAAAGAATCACATTATGTTAAGTGAAATAAGACAGGCACAGAAAGACAAATACCACATGTTCTACTCATGGAAACTAAAAAAACAGATCTCATAGATACAATGGGATAGCGATCACCAGGGCTGGAAGCGGGTGGGAGGGAAGATGGAGAGAGACTGGATAACGGGTACCGAAATACAGTCAGGAGGAATTGATTCTACTGTTCCGTATACAGCACAGTGTGGTGACTAATTTTAAAACAATTTATTATATATTTCAAAATAACTAGAAGAGTTCAAAGTTCCTAATACAAATGAAAAATGTTTGAGGAGATGTAAATCCTAATCACCCTGATCTGATCCTTACATATCACATACACATATGGAACTTCCCTACTGCATCCTATAAATTCATACAATTATTATGTGTCAATTTTTAAAAATCAACATTCTAGAATTATTCAGTAGTCAAATTTCAGACTTCCCCTCAGCTGAAATTCACAACAGTGAAAGCATTTTTTCCTAAAGTATACAGAGTCAATTTTTATTATTCATGAAATTTGCATTTGCAAATTTGACTACTTACTGAAGTTTATTTGTGACCTCAAGTAGGGACCGCCTCAGTCACTCAGGCACACACAGGCCAGTGAAAAATTTGACCCCAACCCACTCTCATACTTTAAGCAAGTGTGCATTTCAAGGTAGACTTAGTATTATTGTTGTTTGTTTGTTTGTTTGTTTGTTTTGTCTTTTTGAGACAGGGTCTTGATATGCAGTTCAGGCTGACCTTGAGCTCACTTTGTAGCCCAGGTTGGTTTTGAACTCACAACAATTCTCCTGCCTCAGCCTCCTGAGTGCTGGAATTACAGGTGTTAAGCCACCACGCCCGGCTTCAGAATTATTGTTTTAAACAAAATTTTGCTGGGTTTTTTAGTGATTTCACCATTTAGGATGGGCTCTAGATGGGCACAGTGACACATGCATATAATCCCAGCTACTTGGGAAACAGAGGCAGGAGGATCACAAGATCAAGACCAGCCCGGGCAACTGAGTAAGACTCTGTCTCAAAACAAAAAATAAAAAACGGCTGTGGATGTAGCCCAAGATGGTAGACCACTTGCCCAGTACCATTTATGAATCCCTAAATTCGATCTCCAATACAAAAAAAAAAAAAAAAAAAAAAAAAAAAAAAAAAAAGCCAGGCATAGTGGCACATGTCTGTAATCCTAGCACTTGGGAGGCTAAAACAGAAGGATTGCTGCAAGTTCAAGGCCAACCTTGGCTACATAGTGAGTTTGAGGCTAGCCTAAACTACACAGCAAGACCCTGTTTCAAAAAAACAAAAAAGAGGCCTGAGTGTGGAAATGTTTTCTGGTGTCTTGGTGAGAAGGCTGCAATGTACTTTCACTGTAAAATAAGTGCGTAAAAGAAGCCTCACTCAAGGATATGTCACAGTGCTACTGGCATCCAGCTCAATATCAATAAACCAACAGTATATATTTTAAATATTGTCTTTAAATAACTTTTCACATACATCATCAAGGTTATGTATTGATTTGTTGAGGAGTGCACACCCTGCATTTCATTTCCCAGGAGCACTGCTAATTTAGTGTTCCCAGTGACTCCACAGACCTAAGTCAGAATTTTATCACTGTAACAAATATCTGACATAAAAAATTCATGAGGAGGAAAAGTTTACTTTGGCTCAAGTTTCAGAGGTTTCAGTCCGTGGTCACCTGGTCCTGCTGCTTTGAACCTGTGCCAAGGAAGCAAATGGAGGCAGGGAGTCATGGAGGAGTAAAGCAGTTCACTCAGGGCCTTTGGAAAGCAAAGAAGAGAAACAGGAAGGGGCCATCTTCAAGGGCATGCCCCAAAGTGACTTTACTTTTTGCACTAGACCCCACCTCTCTTTTCTTCTTTTTTTTTTTTTTTTTTTTTTGTACCAGGGATCGAACTCACAACCTTGCACCTGCCAGGCAGGTTCTTATGCCACTGAGCTAAATCCCCGGCCCCAAACCCCACCTCTTTAAGGTTCCACCTGTGTCCAATAATGCTATGGGCTGGAGACCAAGCCTTTTGCTTTTGTTGTTTTATTTTGTCTTGTTTTGTTTGTTGAAACAGGACCTTGCTATGTAGTTCAGGCTGGCCTTGGACTCACAGAAATCATTCTATCTCAGCTTCACAAGTGCTGGGTTTATAGTCATGTACCACCATGCCTTGCCAAGTCTCTACTATCTGGGCCTTGAGAGAACATTCTAGATCCACTGCAGCACCAACTGTGAATAATGAGAACCAGCTCTACCTTTGTGTGTCTGTGTGTAGTACCAGGGATTGACCCCAAAGCCTTTGTACTAAGCTACATCCTCAGCATCCCCAGACTTTTTTTTTTAAGACAGGGTTTCACTAAATTGCCCAAATTGAGGTTAAATTTGTGATCCTTCTACCTCAACCTCCCAGAGTGCTGAAATTACAGGCGTGTACCACCACTCCTGGCTTAGCTGTATCTTTAATGTATATAGAATGACTAGATCATTAAAAGGAGCACAGAGGCGAGTATCTGAGCTGGGTACAAAAACAAACAATTTTGAATGATGAACCGCAAGTTGATTTTCTTTTTGTACTGATTATCCCAACTCATCTTGGGACTCAAACACTTCCACAACACATTATGGGGAGCTATAAAAATGAGTGAGACATTGTGCCTGAAATCCAGGTGGCTGACTCCTGTCCTTGTAACAGGCCTACTCAGCAGTGATGAGCAGCATCCAGGAAGAAAGGAGCTTTTCCAGGATGAGGAGCAGATTTGAAAGTCAGGGAGATGCGACCTGCAGATACAATTGTTGTGCTAACTTGAGAAGAACCTCCATTAGCAGGAATACTCTGTACTATTATTAAATTGCTCATTTTCTAAAGTCATGCTTCAACTGGGTGTTGTGGCACACGCCTGGAATACTAGCACTCTGGGAGGCTGAAGCAAGAGGATTGCAAGTTTGAGCCCCACCTAGGTAATTTAGTGACTCTGAAAATCCTGCTTCAAATTAAAAAATAAAAAGGGCTAGAAATGTAGCTCAACATGAAAGTCCTGAGTTCAATCCCCAGTACCACCAGAAAAGAAAGAAAGAAAGAAAAAGAAAGAAAGAAAGAAGAAAAAAAAAGAAAGAAAGCCATCGTTGCCAGATATTCATGTGCAGATGAATAACACAGACTCTCCTTAAAAGATTCTGTTTCAGGGGCCTGGGAGGAGCCTGGGGTCTCACACTACAATCAAGCTCGCAGGTAGAGCCCAACTGATACCACTGATCAGAGCCCAACTGTGAGTTGAGATCTTGACAGCTAAGAACAGTGAGCTTGCTCTTTCCTGTCCCTCAATACTGCTTTTTCTTCTGTGCTTCTCTTAAGTTCTTTTCTCTGCTTAAAATAAGGCTTCCTTGACTACCTGCTCTTTGCCCTCCAAGGACTCTCAGGAGCAGGCCCTCAACCATGGCTGCAAACCAGAATTCTGTGAGATCTTTAAATTGCTGGGCCTGCCACACTCTAGACCAATGATAGTGGACCTTTTAGAGACCAAGTGCCCAAAGTGCAACCCAAAACTCACTTATTTATCACAAAGTGCTGACATTGCAATTAAACCTGAATATTGAGGTTTTAATTTTTAAAAAAACAACTGTTATCTGATGCTTGGCTGCTGGGGTAACTTGGCTCGAGTGCCAACAGAGAGGGCTCTAGTGCCTGCTGTAGCACACGTGCCATGGGTTCACCCTAGATCAATCAAACCGGATTTCTGGGGGTGAGGCCCAGTATCAGCTTCTTAAGAAGTAGGCCACAGATGTACACTATTAGAACATTTATAGTTTTGATAGCCTCTGACGGTTCTCCAAACCCATTAAATTCAACATAATCATTCACCACACAAATTTTTTTTTTTTTTTTGCGGCACCGGGGATTGAACTCACAACCTCACGCCTGCCTGACAGGCACATAAGCCACTGAGCCAAACTCCCAGCCCTGGTTTTTCGAGGCAGGGTCACACTATGTAGCTCAGGCCGGCCTTACGCTCGCATTGTAGCCCAAGCCGGCCTCGAACTCACAACGCTCCGCCTACCTCAGCCTCCCGAGTGCTGGGATTAAAGGCGTGCCCCACCACGCCCGGCCACCACACAAATATTACCCAGCGTATAAAGGAAATATTCATTCGTGTTACAATGTAGATAGACCTTGAAAGTATTGCTAAGTGAAAAAGCCTATCACAAAAGGACAAACAGAGGGCCAGGAATGGTGGCACATGCCTGTAATCTCAGCACTCAGGAGGCTGAGGCAGGAGGATCACCATAAGTTTGAGGCCAACCTGGGCTGCAAAGTGAACTCAAGTTCATCCTGAACTGCATAGCAAAACCTGTCTCAGACAAAAAATAAAATCAAAATAAAAATACCCAGTACATGATTCCACTTAGATGATGTGCCTAGCAGAGTCAAATTCATGAAGGCAGAAAATGAATACTAGAGATATGGGATGAGAATCAGTGCAGTTTCAGTTTGAGAGGATGAAAAAGTTCTGAAGACAGATGAAGTGACAGTTGTAGAAAAATATGAAAGTGCTTATTATCACTGAACTATTCAATGAAAGATGATTAAAATGGTACATTTTATGTCATGTGTATTTTACTACTATAAAAAAAAAAATCCCTGTACATGCTCTGTGGTAGCAGAGGCCAGAGAAGCAGGCAGCTGTCAGTGGCAATCAGTCCTCCCTAGGTACCATGCCCAACTCACCACCTGCAAAGCAAAGCTCCTTGAACAGAATTTCGACTTCTACTGAACAGTGTTTAAAGTTTGGCTACGACATTGTGGTGCCTGTCTGCAGGTATTAATTTGGCTAAGTGGAAGCTTCCTCAATGTCCCAGCTCATCTATTGAAATATTGTAAAAAATGTAAGTCATTCTCTTACCTACACCTCTTGGGTCCCACCCTCCAACTCCATAACTGACCAGCAATTTCAGTAATTGACAATTGACTTTGATTTTTGATTTTTCAAAATTGGATCCTAAATGTTCAAAAACAAAAATAAAACAAAACTCTTGGGATTTATTTTATTTATTTATTTATTTATTTATTGGTACCAGGAATCAAACTCAGGATCTTGCATTTGCCAGGCAGGCACTCATGTCACTGAGCTATATATCCAACCCCTTAGGGTATTTTTACATCTCAAACTATCTATACCATTTTCCAGCAGGTCCCTTCAAAAATCATAGATTCATTCTTTAATAATAAAATAATCAGCCAGGCATGGTGGCACACACCTGTGATTCCAGCACTCAGGAGGCTGAGGCATGAGGATCGTTCCAAGTTCAAGACCAGTCTGGACTATAACGTGAGCTCAAAGGCCAGCCTGAACTGCATAGCAAGATCCTGTCTCAAAAAGACAAAATAAAATAAAATAATCATTAGAAATCATTTTTCATGTTTTGCATTATTATGTTGAGAAATGCATGTGAAGAGAAGCCAAAGCAGAAGAGACACTCACTTTAGCCTACCTCATGTTACCTGTATAGATAAATGTTCACACAGTATTTCTGAAATAGAGTGGTGTACCAAAAGTCTTCTCTGAATATGTTAGTGCCCTTGTCCTCCATAATAGTGTCTAACAGCAGGGACAAAAATACCATGGACGGTCCCATGAGAGAATTTTTTCAACTTTCCTATACTTACTGGCATCCTGAGGCACTTTTCAGGAGATCTGTCAATAGCTGAATCAAGTTTATTGGTCATAATTTCAGTCACTACTTAGGGTGCTCTTGGCCACAATATTATTTCCATCAATTAAATCCAGCATGTAGGCTACAGATTTTCAGCTGAGGTTCATCAGAGCAACTCACAAAGGTTTATAAAAATATTGATGTCTACTCCAGCCTTCCTGAATCTATTTGATATTGTTAGTTGAAAAAAAATATGTATCTCCGAGTAATTATATGTCCTACTTGAGATTTTTTTCCCTTTACAAAATGTATGTCCCTCCACTTTTATAAATGAGATAAACATATCCATGACTCCTTTAAAAATAGGCTTAATCATTATCTTAGAGACATTTTGTCTAAAAATTTTTTTGGGAGTGGCTTTATTAATTATGGTTTGCATGCCATGGGAACAGCCACATTTCCTTGTTGATTACATTATTCTTATTATAAACTCTCATCAGACCTTTCAGACTTGAAAATTACCAATAATAAATTAACCAGAGCCAGTAAGTCTCTGTATCTACAGATACTTTCTGCTTTATCCTAACTGCTGCCTAGGGCCCTGCCATAAGCTACAGGCCAGAGCTGGTGTTTTCAACAAGGACCTGAAGGCCCCTGGAAAAGGACCAAAATGAGATACTGACAAATGTGACAATATGGATGAACCTTGAAACCACTGTGCTAGAGAAAGAAACCAGACACAGAAGACCATGTTCCATGGTACATGACTATCTGACATTATCATGTATATGATTCTCTTCATATGAGACATCAAGGCCAGAGGCAGAAGGCATGTTGATGGGAGTGCCAGGCACTTGGGGAGGGGACTGAGACATGATTGTTAATGGACTCAGAGATTTTTTTGGGGGGGTAGATGAAAATGTTCTGGAAGTAAATAGTGGTGATGGTTACATAAGAATGAGAAAAAACTGTAAAACACTATGATGTGAACTTAAAAAGGTAATATTTATGGACTGTAAACTATGTATCTGGTTTTTTTTTTTAAATAAGAGGACCTACACACTAAGCTACAACCCTAGTCCCTCCCCCCATACTTTTTTTTTTTTAGACAGAATCTCACTAAATCACTAAGTTGCACAAGCTGGGCTCAAAATTGCAATCTTCCTGCCTCAGCCTCCCAGAGTGCTGTACCACAGGTGTGTGCCATCATGCTCACTTTAAAATAGTGTTTTTAGGCTGGGGGAAGAGAACAAGTCATCACCAAGAAACAAGTCCTCCCTGCAAATTGGCGCCATGCAGTATCATTTTCATTATTTTGTTGGGTTGCATTTTATTCTGTTTTGTTCTGTTTGATTTCATTACATCTGATGGCATGGGCAGCTATTTCAAAGATTATGTGGTATAATATCGTGGCCATTTTGGATTTACTCTTGTTTTGTTTTGAAATCCTTTATTGCATTCATTGTTTTGTTTTTGTTGGTTCTATTCTGTTCTGTTTTGTTTGACTTTTACTATGTCTGAGGGTATCTGCAGCTATTTTGAAGACAGCAGGAAGTATTGTGGTGACCATTGTTGATTTCCTATTGGTTTGAAGTCCTGTATCACTTACATTGGTTTGTTTTGATTGGCTTTATTATTTCATTTTGCTTCATTTTATTCTCTTTAAACTAAAAATAAAAAATAAAATAAAAACGATGTTTTTAAAGAAAATTGTTTGTAAAGTCCACAACCAAGCAACACTTCCTCTGTCATGCTGGCCTGTTTCTAGACACCACTCACAGAGAATCAAAAGCCACCTGCATAGGCTTTCAGAGATTTGGCATTTCTAACCATATACCAGGAGCTTCTCCCTTTGCATCAATCCTAGAGATTGAACTGTAAGTCCAATCTCTAGGACTGTAAGGCCAATCTGGAGTTCTGGTTGCACTGGCTGTATTAACTCCCCAGACTCCAGAACATTCCAGAATTTTCCTGGGTTGCTCAAACCTTAAGGCCTGCAGATAAATGCCTCTCTCATCCTTCTTTCTTTTTTTAAAAGCAAATGACAAAGACCCAGTTTACCAGCTTTTATAAATCTAAGCTTAACATTACACACTTAAACAATCATCAAAACTTTACTAATTTGCCAGTATCCATGCACAACTAGATTTGTATTGAACCTGAAATGTATTACCATTAATGCATTAATAGCTTTTATTACTAAATACTGAAAAATTGGAAATTATTTCTGTGGGGGATTCATCCTGATAATGTTAGCTTTACAGCAGATGAACATACTTGGCTCATGTTTCAAACAC
>RJWM01046798.1:0-12159 GCA_004363535.1 Dasyprocta punctata
AATGTAAGTTTATAGTTATAATGAAAACAAGAAAACATTGGTTTAAGAAATCAAATACTTAAATAAGTGGAAAGATATAACACTAGGTCAATTCCAGCTGACATACAGGATCGACATAATCCCAATCAAATTTCAGCATAGCCACACAGGTCAATGGAACAGAACGGAGTCTAGAATAGAACCAAGGGAACATGGTCTGTCATTGAATTTTTTTAAACAAAAATATAAAATAACTTAATGGAGAAAGGATATCATTTGCCAACAAATAATGCCGGAACAACTGTATATTCACACACGAAACAACAAACTTAGAGAAATTCTTTACTCCTTATAAAAATTAAGTCAAATGGTCACAAACTTTTACAAAACTATAAAATTTCTATAAGAAAACATAGGAGCAAATAAATCTTTGTGATTTAGGCCAAAAGGTTTCATTTGTTTATTTATTTATTGTCTTTTTTTTTTTTTTTTTTGAGACAGGGTCTCACTATGCAGTTCAGGCTGGGTTTGAGCACACTTTGTAGCCCAGGCTGGCCTCGAACTTGCAATGATCCTCCTGCTTCAGCCCCTCGAGTGCTGGGATTACAGGCATGTGCCACCACATTCTGGCTTTTTTTATTTTTTAATTCTGTCAAATCAATTTTTTTTTTAGTGAACAGTACAGATACATAATCCAGAGGTTTACAAGTGACTTACCGAAAAACACATTATATTTATACTTCAGGATATCTCCATCTTGGAGTGTATTTTCCGGAAAATTTATGAGAAAATAACTGACGTCAAACTTTTCATATTACTTATTTGTACTGCTCTCCATTACACAAGAAATGGTCACAGGATTTTCAAAATACAGACATAGCGTTTCTCCCCAGTGTGACTTTCTTCATGTATTTGACATTGTGTCTGCTGAATGCTTCCCCACATTGCTTGCATATACAGGGTTATCCCTTCGTGTGAGTTACTTTATGTTTACAAAATGAGGATTTAGTAGCAAAGCCTTTCCCACACTGCTTACATATTTCTCTCCACTATGAGCTTTTTCATGTATTTGACAATAAGCTTTTTCGTGTGTTTTACCTGAATGCTTTCCCAAATGACTTACATACATATGGTTTACTCCCAGTGTGATTTCTTTCATGTCTTTAACAATGACTGTCTCCTGAAGCCTTTTCCACATTGGTTGCACATGTAGGGTTTCTGCCTAGTGTGACTTCTTTCATATATTTGATACTTTGTCTTTTGACTGCTTTCCCACACTGCTAACATACATATGGTTTCTCACCAGTGTGACTTCTTACATGTCTTTCACAATATTGACATGTACTAAATGCTTTCCCACATTGTTTACACAATAGAGTTGCTCCCAGTGTGAGTTCCTTCATGCTCTGGACAAGAGCTATTTATGCTAAAAGCTTTCCCACATTGCCTACACGCATAGTTTCTCCCCAGTGTGAAAACTTTCATGTTTTTGACAATGACTGTGCTTCCTGAAGGCTTTCCCACATGGCTTACATACATAGGATTTCTTCCCAGTGTGATTCTTTCATGTATTTGACACTAACTGTGTCTTCTGAAGGTTTTCCCACATTGCTTGAATATACAGTTTCTCCCCAGTGTGAGTTCTTTCATGTACTTGACAATTACTGTGTGTACTGAAAGCTTTCCCACATTGCTTACTTACATATGGATTCCCCTCCACTGTGATTTCTTTCATGGATTTGAACATCACTGGGTGTGCTAGAGGCTTTCATACTTTTCTTACATACAATGGTCTTCTCTCCAGGGTGAGTTCTTCCACTAAAATCAGAGTAGCTTTTCCCACATTACTCATACTGATAAGGTTTTTCTCCAGCTGTTGCCCTTGCATGCTTCTGAAAGGACTGGAAATCACTGTAAATTCTTCCATCTTCATTACTTTTATGCAGCTTCTCTTCAAATCCCAAATACATGACTTAAGTCCAGTGTGAGCTCTAATGGGCCCTTTTAGTGATAAATGACCAACTCGGGATTTTCTATAAGCGAAGTTTTCAAATGGTTTTAAATCAGTTTGTTTCACATTCATATTATTAGTATCTGCAGTCCAAAGGAATATTTCTTCATGTTGATTCCAAGCATTATATTGATAGCATTTCTCTACCTCTTCATTTCTTAGATTTGTTCAGCTATTTTTGTATTCTTCTTCAATTTGCTGGTTACCTCAGGTTCTTCCTATAGCAGCCATGTGCATAAAAGTTTCCCTCATCACATCTCTGTGGAGCTTTTGGGATGGATTTAGCAGTGTCCACTCCTCCACATAGAAGTTAAACAGCCACATCTTCAAAGCCCATTGCCTTCACTGTGAGGCACGAAGGTTTCCCAGGGTCTTTCTCATGCAGCCCACAGCCAGTAGAAGTCACAGAAGGGCAAGGCAGGGTTTTTAGATGAGATACCAAAAACACAATCCATAAAGAAAAAACACTGATAAATTAGACTTCATCAAAATTAGTAACTTTTGCCTTGCAAAAGAGATTATTAAGAGACAGAGCATTGAAAACTTTTTTTTGCAAAGCACACTTCTTAAGAAAGAACCTTTATCCCTGAACATAAAAAGATTATTCAAAATCTAAGAACAAAAAGCACACACAGTTTACCTTTATAAAACGGGCAAAAAATTTGGATACTTGATCAGAGAGGCTATATGGCTGGCAAATAAACACATGACAAAGCGCTCAATGATAGTCACTAGAGAAATGTAAATTAAAACCACAAAATGATACCACTACAAAACTATTTAAATGGCTAAAATTAAAAGCATAATGAAACACTGATAATATCAAGGATTGGTGGGTATGGGAAACTAGAACTCTCATATCCTACAACAGTGGGAATGCAAAATGGTACAATCATGAAAAATTTCTTTTTGCAGTCTCTTAAATTTGAACATCCGCTTAACATATGACCCAAGAAAACACTATCAGGTATTTATTCAAGATAAATTAAAAAATCAAACGAAACCCTTATGTTTATACACACAGGAGAAAAGGTTGTAGTAAATGTTTATAGCAGCTTTATTGATAATTCCTAAACCTGGAACATGTCCTTCAGCTGGTGAATGGATGACACAAACCCACATTCTATACCAGTCAGTAAAAATAAAGAAAAAATTAATTCACATGATAATATGGATAAATCTTGAATCCATTTTGCTACATGAAAAACGCCAGTTTTGAGGCTGTATATGATGTTTCCATTTATGTGACATTCTGGAAACATCAAAACTGGAGGGGTGAGGGGAACACATCAGTGGTTGCCAGTGATTCCAAATAGACAGAGGAAGGCTGAGGTAGGAGAAGCGTTGTGAGTTTGAGGCAGGCTTGGGCTATAATGCAAGCACAAGGCCGGCCTGAGCTACATAGCACAACCCTGTCTCAAAAAACTAGGGCCAGGAGTTTGGCTCAGTGGCTTAAGCGCCTGTCCGGCAGGCGCGAGGTTGTGAGTTCAATCCCTGGCCACAAAAATAAACAAACAAACAAACAAAACAAATTAGAGGAGTGGCTGTAAGGAGGCAGCATGAGGAATTTGGGGGTAATGGGGCTGATCTGTACTATACTGGGGAGTTGGTCACATGACCTTATGCATTTGTCAAACCCCATAAAAACTGTTGCAATTTTTAAAAAATTAAATTGTACTGGTGGTACTACTCTGTGAATATATGAAAAAGAATTTAATGGGACACATCGAATGGATTATATGGTATATGGATTATATCTCAATAAAGTTGGCATTAAACTTTTTTTTAAAAAAAGACATTTGTACCCTGAGGGCCGGGGATATAGCTCAGCAGCACAGCGCCCACTTGGCAAGCACAAAGTCCTAAATTTGATTCCCGGTACAAAAAAGAAAAAAAAAATTGCAGAGAGTTATCTTGACAACACTGCCACAGGTTGAATCAAGCTGTGAAAATGAGATAAAATAGACGTGCCTCAGCCCTCATTAAACTTTGTAAAAACCTCACTGCGACTTCTCCAGAACTTTTTTCCCTGCACTGGCACTTCCTGATACCAACAGAAAAACCTTCCAAAAATGTCCTGACAAAAGTAACACCACAGCCAACACTCACTAATCATCTAAACAGTACCCAGACTTTTCATATTCTTACCCCATACATAGAAGTGTGTGTGTGTGTGTGTGTGTGTGTGTGTGTGTAAGAAAGAGAGAGAGAGAGAGATTGGTCTCAAAAACTTTACCTTATTTCACAGGAGAGAAAACCAAGACCAACAGCTTGGTTACCCATCTGGTTGGTAGCAGAGCCAATGTCAACCCAATACTCTTTCCTCAGGAAAAACACAAGGCCTGCACATATTGCATGCTCTACACCTGACAATTCAATGAAAAACAAAACCTTTGAGACACCCTTGAATGAAGACCAGGTAGGCCCCCTTCTCATTCAGGCACAGACCTATGCCAATCTAACATTTCTGTCAAAAGGACCAGTGTAGATTTGTGGAGTAAGACAGAGACATGCAAAGGAAACTCAGGCCTTGTAGGAAATATGAATAAAGAACAACAAGACTTCGGAGGAAAAGATTAAAGACCTCAGTAGAATATTGAGAGGAGGTAACAGAATAATAACCAGTGTTTACTCAGTTTAAACACTTCATAGAAGAGCTGGACAACAACCCCAGGAACTTGGCAGTACCATCGCCCTCATTTTACAGATGAGGAAACAGAGGTACACTCAACTCAAGCAGCATTAGTCCAGAAATCAGCCTGCCTCAGTTTCCCTTTCTGGGTAAAGCAGATGGAGAGTGCCAAGAAGGTATCCGAGAAAGAGGCCACTGAAAAGGCAAAGCAGCAGCAGAAGGGCACAGACAGGTGTTGCCAAGGTGCTCGTGGTCTCTAGTCTCCACCAGTTTACTCATGACACAAGGAAGATGTGTGTGGTGTGAAAGTCTACACTGGCCATCCTCACCCTTCAGCGAGTGTGTCGGCCAGGAAACATGTTAAAATGCAGGCCTCTGGGCCCCTCCATCAGTTTCTTCTTTAGTGGCACCAGGGATCGAACTTACAACCTCATGCCTGCCAGGCAGGTGCTTAAGCCACTGTGCCAAACTCCCAGCCCTTCTCCATCAGTTTCTAATCCAGTATGTCTGAGTGGAGCCTGAGAATCTGCATTTGAACAGGTGCACATCCACCCGCAAAGTACTTTGTGAGCCTCTGATCCCTGGACCAGACTTTGGGCCATCTTGGTCTCTACAGAAGGGAGGCAGAATAATGCAAATTAAGAGGTTGGTGCTGCAGTGAAAGAGATCCAGGATCATATTTCCATTGCCTCTTACTAGTTACTTGAACCAGAAAGGCTGTGTGACCTCACAGAGTTCCCCCTCTCATTTAGAAGGTTAGTTAGTTGCTTAAAGATAATGCCTGAAAAGTTCTAGGCACAACATCCAGCATGTAAAACGTGCTCCACACATGATAGCTAGCTGCAGAATAAAACCCTGACTGGGTTCATGGAGCATTTCCATGTTGCCAGCAATCTGCAGGATTCATACTGTAACATTCTTGGGTTCTCATCTCTGCAGTCTTAGCTGAATTTTCTGGAAGGAGCCTCAGTCTGTGTGTTACTAGAATTTCAGCAGAAGTCACCATTTCCCCGCCTACCTTCCCTCCCGGTGGCTGGCCTTTCTGTCTCTACCTCTCCCTGCACCCCAAGAAATGCAGATTGATTCTCACTTAGAGCGGACATCTGTTCCAGAGCAGATGGTCTGTGCAATTTGAATATTTATTATCTCAGAAATTTGTACTTCACCTCTTCCTAAGTAATGAGGCAATAAAAAGAAGTTTAATAAGAAATGTCAAAGATGGAGAAAGAGCAGAGGCTTGCACCAAAGAGGTGTGGTGAGCACAGTGCTGAAATGTCATTACAAAGGGCAAGAAAAAAACTGCAAACTTTCAAAGTCAAAGGAAAGTTAAGGATAAAAATTGAATGAAGAAAGCCGGGCACGGTGGCACATGCCTGTAATCCTAGCACTTGGGAGGCTGAGACAGGAGGACTGCTGTGAGTTTAAGGCCAGCCTAGGCTAAACAGTGAGTTCAAAGCCAGCCTGAGCTACATAGCAAGACCCTGCCTCAAAAAAAAAAAAAAAAAAAAAACAATTGAATGAAGAAGACTTAGGTTGATCATTTGTGTGGGAGGACCAGTCAATTTCCTGGAATTTGACTCAGAGATTTACTTGTAGAAAGTTTAATCAAGGGTACAGACCCGAAAAGTGGGAGAGTGAGCCAGGCAGGAAGGACAGAGGGTCGAGCTGATCCCCAAAATACAGGATAACAGTTGTAGAATCTGTGGGATGGTGGGCTGAAGGGTAAATTTTGTTTGACAACTGTTGTAATTAATGTCAATCTAATAATTTTGGGTAATAATATAAAATCACAAAAATAATAATGCTACACTTATAAAATGCCTCCAATGGAAGATTCAGGTGAAATGGATAACTTAAACGTGCCCTGTCTAACTAACTTCTCCAGCAGTTTCCATGAGACAGAGGCTGACAGTGATGAAGAACTAAAAGGAACATGGTGAAGAAGTGCCAGGGGGAAGCCAGTGGCACAGCACTTCCTGGAAATGTGTGCAGACCTGGGTTCAATTTCAATCCCCAGCATCAAGGAATAAAGCCAGTTGAGAACTTGGCAAAGTCTAACAGAGCCACTCCTAACATATTTTCATAGCTAACAGTTCTTTCTTATGTCATCACTACCAAAAAGCCCATTCTGCCCACACCAAGAATTCAAACTCGCGCTTTCTCTCCCTGGGCTCTTACTCAGGCGGTGCCCTCCTCCACGCCCTCCTCCCACCTTTCCCACCACCGTCTCCCTTTCCACACCACAGCAGGGCTCAGCCTGGTGCTTCTTTCCCCAGGAAGGTCTGAACACAAACTGGGGACTCTGTCATCTGAGCTCACAGCATCCTCTACTTCCCCTTTCCGGGTACTCACCCACCCCAGCCACGCTTCACTGGTTTACAGATGCTGTCTTTCACATTTCTACTTCCCTTAAATCAAGAGTTTATCTTCCAGGGGCTCCCGGACAGAGAGTGCAGGACCTATCACTGACATGTGCCAGCGTCAAAACTCTCAGAACAGGTGCCAGTGGCATGGAAGGCAGCCCGAGACACAGTAGAGCTTTCTGAATCCCTGGGAATCCACAGGTTGTGGAGACAATGAATCAGGTGTGTTTGGCAACACCCCCTGAAGTGGGACCCAAAGGCGGCTTCCAAGCCCAGGGCCAATGGCTTTAGTTCTCTGATGGATTCTTCTAAAGCATGCTTCAAGGCCCACACTCTTGATGGCACCAAGGATGAGCGTATGTATGAAAATACTCGAAGAGGGGCTTGGAGGAAGAGGAGGTCTCCCCCTCTAAAAACATTTTAGGAATATCTTAACCAATTTCCTTTTCTTCATCATTTTCCCTACTTATGTATTCAAAAGAAACATACAATCTGTATTTAATGAAGTCTAAAAATGTCTTTCAATAAGCATAAAACAAAAAATTCTAAATGAAAATAAAGATTTGTGATATCATATAATTAGCATTTTTTTTTCCTTTCTCTCACAGGGGTGCCTGAAACAACACTGGCTTAGAAGTGATGAAATATGATGGTTGTTTAGTGCCTAGATTTTTAGCCCACAGGAGAAGGGCCTGGTTGGCACTCTTCACCACTGGGTGCCCAGGAACTGGCACAGTACTGGGGCAGGGTAGGCACAAAATAAATATCTGACAAAGTGACTTGAAGCAGAGCCCCTGCCGGGCAAAGAGCCAAGGCTAGGACCACACTGAAGGCTGGCCCCGCCCAGAAGCAGAAATGGGAACACCAGCTGGCCAGCTGGCCTGTGGTCTCTAGCCCAAGACAGCGATGCTTATTCAGGGTTTCCCGGTATTGCTTCAAACCGAGAACCCCACCCTGACAGCTTGAGAGCCCACGGGCACTTCTCCCTCCTCTTGTCTCTGTTCTGTGGTGAGAACGCGCTGTTTTGACTATGTGAGTCAGGGGAAACCTGTCAAGTCAACCAAGTCAGAAATGTGCTATTCTAGAAGGCTGCAGAAACTGCACCTAGCAGGAACTCGGGAGAGCAGCACGGTACCCCAGGCCCCTCGGCTGCAGCCCCCGGGGCCTTCTCCCACTTCCTGGCCTGAAGTTACATGCCCCGCCCCACGGCCCACGGCCAGGGCCTTCCCGCAGCCCTGCTCCCGCCTCTGCAGGTGCCTGTCTGGTGGCATTTCTCTCATCTCTGAGCAAGACCCATGCTTCTCAAGCACTTCTTCCATGCCGACTTTCTTTTCTGAAGGACTGCTATGGCCAAAGCCTTTGTCAAAGAAAATATGGATTTACTCACTGAAAAAAACCGAGTACTTTCTGCTTTCTAATCACCACTTTAGGAAGTGGACACGCTGCGGAGACCGGACAGGAAGGTTGCTGCTCCCGCTGCAGCTCAGGTCCTGTGGAGAACACACCCTCCCCCACTAGGCCTGTGAATAAGGTGATTTCAGTCTGAGAAGCGCAGTGACGACCTGAGGACTGAGGGATGGGGCGTGGTAACAGTGCGGTTTGCAGTCATGTTAGATGGGAGTGGGGTGGGAAAGGCCCCTCTGAGGCAGACAGAATGGCAGCAGCCATGTCCGAGGCCTGGGTTTGTAATTTAGGTCAGATTCATGGAATAGGACTTGTTAGGTGATGAGACCGCAATATATTTCAGCCACTGTCACAAGGTCCTAGACCCCTCTCTCTTCTCTCCATGATAGTTGTAAAATGTTGAGGATCAGAGGATCCCTCTGAACCCGAGGAAGGAAAACTGGGGAGTTCTTTGTAGTGTTCTTGCAAAATTTCTATAGATTTGAAAATACTTAGAAACAAAAAGTTACAAAGGTACAGAGAGAGACAAAATCAAGACACTTCTATGAACATTTTTTTTTTTTTTTCGGCACCGGGGATTGAACTCACAGCCTCACGCCTGCCAGGGCAGGCGCCTAAGCCACTGAGCCAAACTCCCAGCCCTGGTTTTTTTTGAGGCAGCGTCGCACTATGTAGCTCGGGCCAGCCTTGTGTTCGCGTTGTAGCCCAAGCTGGCCTCGAACTCACAACGCTCCACCTACCTCAGCCTCCCGAGCGCTGGGATTAAAGGCGTGCGCCACCACGCCTGGCTTATGAACATTTTTTTAAAAATAGCAACCAAAGGGCCGGGAGTTTGGCTCAGCAGCTTAAGCGCCTGTCTGGCAGGTGCGAGGCTGTGAGTTCGATCCCCGGTGCCGCAAAAAAAAAAAAAAAAAAAAAAAAAAAAAAAAAAAAAAAAAAAAAAAAAAAAGCAACCAAGCCAGATGTGGTGGCACATGCCTGTAATCCCAGCACTCGGGAGGCTGAGGCATGAGGATCGCCATGAGTTCAAGGCCAGCCCGGGCTACGAAGTGAGTTCCAGGCCAGCCTCAACTGCTTAGTGAAACCCTGTCTTAAAAAGATTAACAACAACAACAACAAAGCAACCATGTATATCTAAAATGTACCAATAAAATCTGATTAAAGAAGCGAAAAAAATTAAATTTTCTACATGCACACACATTAAAAAAAAATCAAAGAATAAAGCCATATCACTTTAAAAAAATAGGAATCATTTCACAAGCAATAGATTGAACAGTGCTAACCTGCCCATCTTGATATCTGTTTTGAGCTGTAGCATCTTATCTTCAGAGAATCTACTGCAATGCTATGCTAGTGCATAACACGAGAATGCTGTGAGATTTAGCTGGCATCCTAATGGTTTGGGGAATCTGAGGAAGCTTCATTCCAAATCTGTGAGGGGCAGAGGCAGCACTTCTTTGGAATGTATTTTTCATCTTTCCCTTCTACCATGGCATCTGAGAATCACTCTCTGATGTTCTATCTTTCTTGTTCTGTTTTTCTCAGCAGAAATTCGAGGACTGCTTCTTTTTCTGAATAAGCTATCAAAGAAAAAAAGACGTACTCAGAGAGGCTTTAGATGTAATGCGATTCATAGGGGCACAGAAGGCAACCATCACTTCTCTGAAGGCTCCCTCCACCCCAGAATGAGTGAAGTGTGTCTAAAGGAGGAAATACTAAATGCCTATAGTTTACTAGGTTGAAGATACTTAGAACTTGACCACAATAGAAAGTCTTTAACTGGCTGTATCAGTTTCCTAAGGGCTGCTATAACAAATTACCATAAATTTGGTACCTTAGAATATCAGATATTTATTCTTTTATAGTTCAGGAGGTTAGAAGCCGGAAATCAGCATCACCAGGCAGAATGAAAGCTGTCACCAAGGCCACAATCCTTCCGGAGACTCCAGGGGAGAATTCCTTGCCTCTTCCCATGTCTTGTGGCTACCCTGACAGGCCTTGGTTTTCAGCCGCACCACCACAATCTCTACCTCTCCTTCATGCTGCCACCACCTTCTCTTCTTCTGTGTGTCTCTCACAAGGATGCCTATTCATGGACCTTGAGCCTTTTCAGATAAGGCAGGACAACCTTCTCATTTCAGCACCCTTAACGACACAGGAGAACACCCTTTTTCCAACGAAGGCAGCTTTCAGGATTATTAGGACAGATGTGGGTATTTTGGGGAGCCATCACTTAACCTGCTATGTAATTTTTCAACTCTGAATCGCAACTAATAATGTAGTAATGCAACCATATATTGAAAAAGTAATCACATGTCTAAATATAAGATCAAGAGCAGAGGATGTAGCTCAGTGGTAGAATGTTCACCTAGCATGTGTAATGCCCTGTGTTTCATTCTTAGCACCACAAATAAATTAATATAGAATTGATTTCATCATGAGCTTGGACAGTAGACTAACAGTTAGCAAGGAGACCTCCATTAGGTCAGGGAACAGACAGTACACTGCATTTATGTTATTTGTACTACCATGACATCATTTGAAATTCTCTTGTAAAAGACTGCAGAAATTATTTTCCTCCCTATTGATTTTATTTTTAATTCAGTAAACATTGATTTTTGCCCCCGCCCCCCTTCCTTTTGTTTCAAATTGGAGGTGAAAAAACACACGACTCTTTAAGTGGACAGCAAAAAGTTAACATCAAAAGTCTGGTGAGGTCTGTCAGGCAGCTGCCTGGAGGGACACCTGGGAATGCAGATCTGCCTGGATCGCAGGTGCAAGGAGGCAGTGGGTCTGTATGTCCACAAAGAGCATCAGCCTGGAGCCTCAGCAGAGATCAGATGAAGGTAATTCCAACGGCCCCTGTAGAACAGAAGCCGGGACTCACTGGTGCCCCCTCAAATTCTCTGGTCAGGGCATCCATCCTCAGCTAGTGAAGGTACTGCCACTAACTCCTCCTACCTGCTCTTCTGCTAGTGAGCCGTCTGGCTCAGAGGTCACTGGGAGTTAACACGTCTACCCTCCTCCTCGAGCTACAACCAATACAGTGTACAAAAGCCCAGCTCCTCTGCTTCAAAGGATGATCTCTGTGGGGGACCTCATTCTTCAGACTGCCCAGTAAGGTCAGAGGCTCAGCTTGGGAAACTCACCTTTATCTAGCTCCTTCTATTCTGGTTTCCTCCCCTCACTCAATAAACCAGTTGCACAAAAAAACCAATCTTCATCTAGCTTTGAGTCTAGGAAAATGGACATCACCTCCCACTATGATGGAGAAATTCTAAGGAAACTGCTGATCACGTGGTCATCTTGTCCCCGGACTTCTCTGGTTTGAATGTCTTAAACAAAGATAAGCAGCATACCAGGGCAGGGGAACTCTGAACACTAAGCAGAGTCTTCTCATTGACAGTGGACACGGAAAACCCCTGGAACCTTGTGGGAGAAGACAAGGTGAACTTGAGTTTCAGGACAAGAACAAATTTCTAAATGCATGTGATACTTGGTCCAGGAAGTTTACTTCTAGGATTCTCTTTGTCAAGCCAGGTGTGGTGGTGCACACCTTTAATCCCAGCACTCGGGAGGATGAGGCAGGAGGATCGTTGTGAGTTCAAGACCAGCCTGGGCTACAAAGTGAGTTCAAGGCCACCCTGAACTGCAGAGTGAGATTCTGTCTCAAAAAATAAAGCTGAGGATTTAGCTCAGTGGTGTAAGCGCCTGCCTGGCAGGGGCAAGGTTGTGAGTTTGATCCCCAGTACCAAAAAAAAAAAAAAAAA
>RJWM01046799.1:0-12178 GCA_004363535.1 Dasyprocta punctata
TTAGACCATCACCTCCGGAAGAGGTCAGCAGGCTGGGGTTTGTCATTTCAAAGACTTTGATCCAATGGATTTGAGGGTAAAGTCACCAGCAGTGGTTGCTTCTTGCTATTATTTCTATACTTACACTAGGAGAAACTTTATTTGGAGGCTGCTTTGAGTAGTCCCGAGCTCTTTAAAGGAGCAGTAACAGATTTTTTTTTGTTTTTGTTTTTTGAGAATTCTTGGTGGTACTGACTGATCGGGGGGCCACTCGCTTCAGCAGTGGGAGAAAGTCTATCTCGTCGTGTAATCTGTGCTGCTGTTCCTGCGTCAGATGGAGGGCTCGGGGATGCTGTGACATGCTGGTCATTAATATGCAATTAACCCAGAATCAGTGAAGAGTTGCCGTGTGGTTTTTAAATGAACTGGACTTAGCAATTTTGATACCTATCAGCTCTGCTCAGTGTGTGCTTTCCTTCTGGAATATTTATGAATGTGCTAGGTGAAGCCAGCTGTCAGGAAAACCGGACAGAATCCCAGATTTTGCTTTCGTCCGACCTGCCCGAGCAGGGTCTGCGTGTGAAGCAGATTGGCCTTGGGAGGCTGTTAGCAGGATCGGCAGCAGGGTCTCTTTCAGGTTATGTTTCAAGTGTGGTGTCAAGCACTTCTTCCTTAAGTTATCTTGTTGGGTCCTCATCTCAGCCTTCTAGAATCAGACTATCATTGTTTCCATTTTCCAGATCAGGAAACTGAAACCGTTGCTTGAAGTCATAAAGCTCGGCATTGGCCAAGGAGGGTTTGACCCCAGACAGTGGACTCCCGAGCCGGCGTTGGAGGCTCCTTTCCCGGCTGTGCTCTCTGAGAAAGGCCCCTGAGGGCTCTGTAGGAAGAGTCAGTGCACGAAACACCACGAAACACTCATTATCACAGTCTGCTGGGCATCTCTTTTTATGAGAATGCCAGGAACTCTATCTCTTGGGCTTCTATTTGGTAGGAGGCTGAATGCAGATTCCAGAGACGGAAAAATTGTAAAGGGTACACTCCATTTCTATCTTTACAGCAAATGATTCGTGTGATCATGTCATTCTTATTCTCACAGACTGTTCAAGCTGCTTTTGGAAGGGTACCTAAGCTAAGTGGCTTCTAAACAGCAGAAACTTATTTGTCACAGTTCTTGGGAGCTGGGGAGATAGGTGCCGAAATATTTGGGTTCCCTTTTCCCACTACATCTTCACATGCCAGAAGGGCAGAACTCTGGTCTCTACTGCCCCCTTCTGAGAGGTCTGCCACTCCCCTCCCCCCCATCTGACCACCTGCCAAAGGCCCAACTTCCTAACTCCATCACATGGCCACGAGGTTCCAACAGACGGATTTGGGGGAGGGGCACAAATATTCAGTGTATAGCAGCCACTTAACATCTCTAGCCTCCATTGCTTAGTTTTCTTTTAAACAGATAAAACTGTGTCAGAGGAAGGCTATCATCTCTTCCCGAGCCCAGATTTATAATTCTATGGAATTAATCACTTTAGACACAGCCTTGAATTATCTATTCCATAGTGTCAGGGCCCTAAAGCATAGCGTTAAAACTGTAAGTTCGGGCAGAGAGCCTGGTTGGACCCTTGCTGGCATTATTAAAAGGGTCTCTCAGGGCAGAGGCAGGTGCTCCGGAAGGAAGCGGGGGCTCCAAGAACCAGGCAGCAGTAGCATCTGCAAGGGGCAGTCGGGAAGAAGGAGAGGCCGGCTTTGGTCAAGGGTCAGAAACAGTGGAAATCATAAGAGAGAGCTGCTGAATAGCTGGCCAGAGGAAACCTAAAAGGGAGATCTGGCCTGAAAGTTAGATGAAGCCTAGGGAAGTTTGTTAGTATCTATGGAACTTTTGTAAGAAAATAACATAAAATCCTCTGCCTCCCTACCTGGACATTTGATGTGCAGTTCAGAGGCAGATTTCTGTGATGTTCAGATCGAGGACCGGCAGGCAGGCGCAGGATGGCTTCCGGAGCGCAGGTACAGCCACTCCTAGCGCTTACAGCGTTTGATTTGAATGAGAATGGAGGGCTGCCTAGCCCTTTGGCAGTGTGTTGGTGGAGAAGGCCCCAAGGCTGGACCTGGCGCAGGACCTCAGCTCCCGTGCCCCCAGCCGGGCACCCTGGCACACACACAGTCTGCGCAGGCACATGCAGGGCACCCTCTTTGGGAACAGAGCAGCGGTGCTGCAGAACCAAAGGCTTTGGCTGAGGAGAGCAGGCTACGGAGCCACAGGGTTAAGTTTCTCATCGGTGGCCTTCCGACTGCACAGGGAAATTGAGATATCTTTCTGATTCTGTTTCCCCTGTTTATAGGCTGAGGCTTCTGATGTATGTCAGGGGCGCTAATATGCGTTGGGTCTCTGGGTTGATAGACTGGAGAGACAGGGCGAGGGCATCAACTCATCCTGCCACTCCTAGATTCTCTCCTTGATCTAGTTATGAGCTTAGCAGCTGAAGTAGTTTATGGCCCAGCCCTGTCTAGGAGGCTGACGGGGAAGCCTGGCCTTGAGGAATAATGCCCTTGCGCTAATTCAGTGCATTCAAGGAAATCAAAACGAAGGTTGCCAGTGTCTGGGAGTCAGTACCTTGTCTTTCACAATGGGAAGGGCAGAGCCTTGGAAGCTTCGGCCTTTGAATCAGAGCCCAAGGCCAAACACAATTTCCTGACTCTTCTCAGGCCCTCAGTGTCTATAGGAGGCAGCAGCTCTTTACCCTGCAGGGGCCTTGGAGCACCCTCCGGTTGTTCTGTGCAAACCTCCGTCATTGCTGGAAGCTAAGGCTGCCCTGTGGACCCCCAGGGCCTCAAGGTACAGGCCTTGAAGTACCTTAGAAGTTGGTGGGAAGCAGGGCTGTGGGTATTTCGCCAAGAAGCTGAGAGATAAACATGGAAGAAGGACTCAGAATACTTTTCCTTGGTCCTCTTAAAAATCACGGAACATAAAATGAAATAAAAAAGAAAAATGTGACCGATAGCCACCCGTCTCTATTCAGCAGCTAGTTTCACTTTCGCATATTGACTTTCCATCTTTGTTCTTGTATCTGTGTATTTACACAGCTATAAATCACAGGCGCAACCGGACCGGCAAGGCAGTAAGTGAAGGAAGCAGCATGCTAAATGCTTCCCCATCTTTCTTCTTCACATCTTCTTGCCTCTCAGTTTTAATGGCTAGATAATACTCATCTACTAAAATAATTCACAACCTTACTCTTTCACCTTTGTCCCTTGTCTGCCCTCACATTTTTCATAACTTCATTGTGAGTGGGATGGGAGGGAGAGAAGCTTATAGTGTGTAGACTTCATGAGGTATCCTGGGTCGGATAATACTGATATGAATATAAGGGTCTTGCCTGCCATCATTTCACTTTACATCAGTTGCCATGAGGAGATTTTATTTATTTGTTGACTGATTGATCGTAGTGCTGGAGATCAAACTCAGGGCCTCACACATGCGGGCAATCGTTTTACTACTGACCTACACACTCAGCCCATAATAAGTAAATTTTTATCAGTGAACACTCCTGTAGAAGATTTAGAAAACCTTTCAGGATTTCCTGAGATCTGCACCACAGCTGCATGGTAGAAGTTTTGTCTTTCTTATAGACGAGGAAACACAGCCAAACTCCAGAATTTAAAGTCACATTTTTGACTTCTCATTGAGTAAACACTTACTCCTGATAGTCCAGTTCAAAACTCATGACTTCCTGGAAATGTTTATTCTTAGTTCCCTTCTAAACCCCATCTTTACAGAATGAAAACTTTCCTTCACAGCTTTTTTAAAAATGCGGTAAGAGACACATAACATGAAATTGACCATCTTAATGATTTTAAGTGTGCAGTTCACTGATCCTATGCACATTTGCGTGTGGTATGTCTTGATTACTTTTCTCTCATTGCTGGGACAAAACATCTGACATCCAAAATGAGGGAAGGAATGGTTTATTTAGCTCACTGTTTGTGGAGGTTTCAGTCCATAATCATCTGGTTCCAAGGCAGGGTGGCCTGGCACTGGGACAACACTTCAAGGCAGCAGCCAGAGCAAAAGAGGAAAGCGCAAGCCCCTTCTCCCTTATTTTGTACACAGGCCACCCTGACACCCCAGGTCAGGTGTAGCACTCACAGAATCTCTGTGCCCTCCTCTTGCACAGGATGAGGATATTTACACAGTAAGAACCCTGGTTCCCTGCTGAGTCCTCAGTTAAAGCTTCTAATGTTGACACAATGTATCAACCATAACATCGCATAACCACTGATCATCACCATTCTCTTTTAGAACATTTTTATCATCTCACTACTGTACCCGCTAAAACGCAACTCCCTATTTTCTCCTCCTTCCAGCCCCTGGTAACCTCTGTTCAACTCTCTGTCTCTATGAACTTGCTTGAATATGTAAAATCATGCAATATTTGTCCTTACGTATCTACATACTACCTTCAGGGTTCATCCTTGTTGTAGTGTGGTTCAGATTTTCTTCCTTTTAACACTGAAATAACATTCCAGTGTGCATCAGATTTAGTTTATACATTCATCTGTTGATGGACACCTGGGTTTTTTTCACTCATGGCTGTTAGGCGTAATGCTTCTTGAATACAGTGATACCTTGGCTGTTGAATGACTCCAGAGTCCAACTTTCTACTACGCAAACAGCAAAGTTTGAAAAAATACCTGCTTGGGTGTTTTAACCTTGCTTGATAGTTGAACCAAAAATGTAACTTGAAAAAACCTGTTCGGAGCCGAGAGCAGGTCACCTAGTGTGTCTCGCTGTGGACACAGAGAGGTGCTGCTTCAGTCTAAGTGCCACTCTCACCCAGACAACACACAGGGCTTGTGTGAGTGCATTAAAACATTCAGCATCGTGGTTTTTTTTGTGCTTTATTTGCATGAGATTTCATAACCACAGTTCCAAAGAAAGTTAGTGATACCAGCAGTAAAACTGAGAGGAAGATTATGAGAACCGTGATAGAGTTAAAGAAAGAAATCAGTGTGAAATTTGTTAAAGTCCTGAAAAAATGAATTGATAGGTGTAATATTTGGGCCTCAAAACCAATTATTTGGTTTTCCCATTATCTCTTATGGAAGAAATATGTTTAGTTCCCAAACTTTCAGTGTTTGAACACAAATTTGGAACAAATTGAGTTGACAACCAAGGTATCACTGTATTAGCATAGAAGTATTTGAGTTACTGTTGTTGGTTCTCTTGGGTCTGTACCTGCAAGTGGAATTGCTGGATGATACAGTAAATTTATGTTTAACTTTGTGAAGAGTTTTTTAACTGTTTCCCACAGTGAATGCATCATTTTCCATCCCAACCAAAATTATAAGAAGGTTTCAATTTCTCCACATCCTTGCCAACATTCGTTTTTGTGATATCTGCCCCAATGAGTGTCATGTGGCCCCGTCATTGTCTTCTAGATACCAATTAAATGGGATTCTATTGCCCAGTCCATGTCTAAAACCATGTTGTGGTGTCCTGTAGTCAGCTTTCTGTCATTATAACAAAATACCTGAGGCAGTTAACTCACAAGACAAAGGGTTTTTTTTTTTTTTAGCACAGTTTTGGAAATTCCAGGCCATGACTGAATGGCTCCATTCCTCAGGGCTTCTGATGAGATAGCACATATGACAGGGCAAAATGCTCAGCCAATGATCCAGGAAACAAAAACAAAAACAAAGCAAGACAAACAAAGCAAAACAAAGCAGAAGAAAAGACGAGAGCCCCACCTGCCCCTTCAGGGGACTGCCCCTGAGGCAGGATATTAGGGCACGACAAAGTGACTGGTCAAGCCCTTGTGACCTGCCCACTAGAGAGATGCAGGACAGCCCTGCACTCAGTACCAATCAGAGAATGTTATCTCCAGTTCTTCTGGCATAAGAGCAAACAGGTCTTCCCTCGTTATATAACTAATGCTCGCTACCATCCTTCTCTAGAACACTTTCCTTCTAGAATGAAACAAGATGGCTTAAATCTGATGTCAAAATGGGGAGATAAAAGATGATGGGCACTGCCTTCCTTCCTTCCTTGCCTCCTTTCTTCCCTCCTTCCCTCCTTCCTTCCTTTTTCCTTTCTTTCTAAGTAGCTGCTCTGTGTGCAGAGCATATTTCTTTTTCTATTTGAGTTGGCCCACAATCACTTTGCAGAACAATCCTTTCTCCTTCTTTTCTTACCCTTAAGACCTGTGACAAATGTAAAACCCTGGTGCTTCGTTTTCTGTCCACGATGACAAGAGCCTAGAAAGGACCCTTGGAAAGACCCCACTGTACCCTAGTACCCTGCTAACACACCTGGTGACCCGAGGCTCTCCCACAATACCCAACCTTCCGAATGCTCCACCACCTCCGAGGAGCACTGCTCTGAGGGCCAAGCCTTTAACACAGGGGACTTGGAGGGACATTTATCATCTGAACCATAATCCATGGTTTCCACACCTGAATCCTGTGCTGGACTGTAGACCCCAGGCAAAACACAGACCCTTTGCTGATGTTTGTTGACTATCTAAGGCTCACTATCTCCTTACTTTGATTTATTCAATGCTATTCTTTGTCAAAAGTGCTCTTTCATCGTCTTGCTATATTAGAGAAAGATGAATTTTTATCCCCTGAGGAGTCCATGGAAGAATCTACTGCACTGGGTGTAATTTGGCCTTTCCATTTCATCATGGCTAGTAAGAGCCTCACAGCTGAACAGCATCTTCCATGGCTTTTATTTAGTGAAGTCTTTGAGACCAATGCTTATATGCAGATAATGGCTTGATTCTAAGAATCCAAGATTGAATAAGAGACCATGTTTGCACTTGAGAAATTCCTGGCTTATTGAGGAAATGCATAGTAAACACAGCAGTAAGTTCATGCGGAAAGGGGCATTGCATACTAGGTTAGCTGAGAGTGAGGAAGATGGAACTGACCGTGCAGGGGCACTGGGAGTGTTTCACAGCTATTACTTGATTTGTCATTTTGGGTCCAGGGTGATCCCAGGAGGGACGTGCTTGAGCAAAATTAGGGAAGTAAATGAGAATAAACACCTTGGTGTAATGGCGGGCAAGACTGGGAGCCAGAGGGATGTTACTGAATAAGTGGCTAAGTGAAGCATGGATTGCAGGGACTTGGGAGGAGGCGAGCAGACCCATTTGGAGGGTCTTGTCCTACAAGGCAGACGATGAGAGCCTGGAAGAAAGCATGGGCAGGAGGAATGGAGAGACAATGAAAGCTGATCCAGGTACTTCTAGGTTGGAAATGACTACATGTAGATAGTGTCCAACTGGATATAGGAATAAGAAAGAAGAAAGAATCAAATTTATACACAAAATGATTCTTCCTTTTCTCAGTGTCTTTCACCAGATTACAATTAAGTATGGCTCAGTAATACCAGAAATACACATAGCAGTTATTCCTTTTATTAGTCCTTTAGAAATTTATGTTTGCATGGTTTTTATACATCTTAATTGAGACTGTCATATATCAACATCAAATTTTATGAGCACGGGCCAAATCGTTCACACATCTTCGTCCTCTCCAAATCACGGCATGGTGCTTATAGCTCTCCTACAGTAGATACGTCACAGATAGTGGTGCCGAAGGTGTCATTCTTATTCTCTTGACTCAGGGACCCTTGTCTTACTGAGTGGCAGGAAATTTACTGTTAATGGGAATCTCTTCCCTACTTCTTCTCTAGGCTGGGACTCCAGTTTTAAGGATCTTATCCAAACAGAAACTTCAGAGAAAGCACTTAGGTTTTCTGCCGATTCTAATAAGAGCTCATTTGCTCATGGCTGAAGTCCACATTTGTTTGTTTATTTGTTTGTTCATTTGTCTTGGTTTTTCTTATTGTGGCAGTGCTGGAGAATGGATGCAGGGCCTTCACACTGAGCTACATCCTTAGCCATATCCATGTCTACATATCGACGTCTGCATCTGCATCTACATCTATATGTCTACATTTTGAGACAGGGTCTGGCTAAGTTGTACAGGCTGGGTTCAGTCTTGTGATCCTCCTGCCTCATCTTACCAGAGTGCTAAGATTGTAGATGTCACCACATACTGGGCTTCACATGGGTTTTTAAAGGCACCTTGTCAAGCTTGGGGACCCAAAGTTTAGGGTAATGTCTCCCTGTGATGCCCTCCAGTGATCACTTCTCCTGTATTGCCATCTCATGGAGATCTCATGAGGTTAACTTTTGAAAATAAGAACAAGAAGAAAAGCTGTCTTCATAACATCATAAATGAGAAAGGGGAGACTTGGCTTTGTTCTTGGGACAGGAAGAAAAAAATGCTTAAGCAGAGTAAAAAAGGTAAAACATCATGAGACACTTCTGTCAGCTTTTACTTTTGGATACCTATTTTGCCCAAATCACTGTGGTAGGCAGAAAAATGACTCCTCAAAGACGTCCACTCCTAATCTTCAGATGCTGTGAACTTGTTACTTTATGTAACACAAAGAAATTTGTAGATGTGCTTCATGGATGCTTATTCTGGATTATTTGGTGAATTTGATCTCACTGCAAGAGTGGTAAAAGGAAGTGGAAAAGGGAAGCAAAAGTCAGAAGAGATATGAGTGAGGACTGATAGACTTTGTATTGCTGGTTTGAAGGTGGGGGGAAGGGAGGAGCCAGCCACCTAGGAATGAGGTGGCTTCCAGGAGGTGTGACCAGCCCTCAGCTGTAGTTAACATCTTGTAAGAGACTGGTTCTAGAACCACAAGGACTGAACTCTGCAGACAGTCTGAAGAAGTAAGGATTTTAGATGGGATCACAGTCTTGCTTGCATCTTGAGTTTAGCTCTGTGAGTCTGTAGGCACGACCTCAAGGGTTGCAAGGTCATAATAACTGTGTGCTGTTTAAGCTTGTGATAATTTGTCACGGCAGCAATAGAGAGCTAATACAGACACAAAAATAAAAACCGCCAGAATTGCACCGCTAAAACTCACATTCTCTCCATGCTGTTGTTTCATCCTTTTAACACATTCATAGGTCCAACTCTATCTACACATAATTAGATGAGAAAAAGGAATATGGGCATTCTTTTCTTTTGGGAATAACCTTATTGCTTTCAAAAATAGATGTTATTCAAAGAAATCAAATAGCACCTAAAAATACACAGAAAGAAACTAAAAGTCCCTTGAAATTCCATAATCTAAAATGCAGCACAAACAAATTTTTACAAATAATCCTCCCAGAGAATTGCTTTGCATGTGTGTATGATAAATATTTGTACTTATATATGTTCCTGTAATTGCTCTTTTGACGAGACAATTTTTCATAGATATCATTTTGTCTGTAAGTATAGATCAACACCATTATTTTAGATGATGGAGTAACATTCTATTGTACAGATGTTTCATAATTTATTTAGGTGATACTTGTGAATGGATACCAATGCTGTTTCCAGTATTCAGCTCTTATAAACAAAACCGTGACTAATGTCTTTCTAGCCTACCTTTCTTGTTTGAAAATTCCATTAAAGTAATTCCTGGGAATGGAGATTTTTGAAGAGCTTGTATAAATTACATTTTTATATATTTTGAAAGAGCTGCCTTCCCGAATGGCTTTGTAACATTTAGTCTCAACAATACTGTATAAACCTGTCAGTGTTTCCATAAACTTATGAACATAAGGTTTAGTCTTCCTACTCTTTGTCTACCTGATAAACAAACACATAATAAGTTATTATGCTTTTGTTTTTGATTTTTGGTTACTGTTGCAACTGAATACTTAAAACTCTTTGAGATTGTGTTCTATTGGGAGACTGACAAGGCCTGGTGTAAGGCTATGGTGGATTAACTGTTCCAGCATTCGCCAGGTATGTGGTGTTGCATAAGTTATTTAAATAACAAACCTCATTTTTTCCATTTATCAAATGGGTATAACACTGTTTACTTCTTCAAGCTTTTGAAAGAGTTTGATGAGAAAGTTTCGATAAAGCTTTTAGCCCAAGCCTGACATATACTGATATGTTTTATAAATATTAGTGATTAGTGAGATCTTTGGTTTTTTTCTTTTTGATTTGCAAAAGCTCATAATTAATAATTATTAATTATTAACGCTATTTATTGTTTGCTATTTACGTAGAGAAATAAAAATGTGAGCATACTTTAAACTGATGGGAAAGGAGAGAGAAGATGTGAATGACCACCTAAAATACAGCGACTTAAAAAAATTCTTTATAAAACGAAACCGTGAGTCACAGCTCCGACCTCTCGCGAAGTCCGGCAGGTGGTCTGGAGAAACTGCGGAGACCATCCCAGGGGGCTCGGCTGCGCTGATTTCTGTATCGTCATTTGCACGCTGGCTGAGGTCATCTTGCGTTCTCGGGGCCTGGATTCTGCCTGGGAGTTTTTAGCTGATTGCACAGACGGGAGGGTAGACCTCGCGGTAATGTCGGCCCTGTAGAATTGTAGCCAGTGCTGCCTTTGCTAAGAAGACCCTTCCTAATGTCCCTGCTCACGACACCAGCGGGCCTTGCTGGCTGCGGCCTGCAGAGCTGGGATACAGGTGGCTGCAAACGCGTGCAAACGCCAGGGGTTGGGGGAGGAGCCTCGCCTGGAGGCCCCGCCCCGGCCGCCCGGAGGCCCCGCCCCGGCCGCTCGGAGGCGGGGCCTGAGGCTGGCCTGGGGGTCTGTGCGAGCTCTGGGGCCGCTGCTGGCCCTGCAGATCTCGCAGCCGCTGCAGGCAGAGAGGGGCGGGCGCCCCCTCTTTTCTCCACCTCCTCTGTTTCCTACCGCAGCGGAGGCTTCTTGATCCACGCTAACAGCTGTTAATAAGGCTCATTATTTCCCGGAAACGCACAGGCTAACGCACCTTCTCGCCCTCTCTTCTCAGCCCCTCCCCGTCTTACGCGGCGGCCGTTTCAACTCTTGGGGTGCCCGCGTGCACTGGCGCGCCTCCGAGGTCTCGCGTGTGCTCGAATTGAGCGCGGGCGCTGGGCCCCGAGCTGGCCAGGCCCCTTTCCGTGCTTTGGGCTGGGGAGGTTCTCGGTGCGAGGAGGGAGGGCCGTGTGCTCCCGCTCTGCGGCACGGGCCTGTGCATGGAGCTCTGTCATGTGGCCGGGCCTGACTTCTGTCTGGGTCTGCAGTTTTAGAAATCACTGACCAGAAGTCTGGGTTCTCTCACTCTCTCTCTCTCTTTTGGATGTTATTTTAAAACAAATCCCCAGTGCCTCGATGAAGTTGAGAGGGTTTTTGCAAGGTCTGGCAGTCTCTGGACTCTTCTGGAAGGGTGCTGGACTCTGTTTTAAGTGCATGCGGACTGGGTGGGGAGGGCGGAGGGTCAGGGTAAGGCGAAGAGGAAGTCAGAACACCAGATTCACCATGCATTAGGCTCAGTGGTGGGGAGCGTTTCTAGCATGTTCGAGGCTCCGGGTTTGAGCCCCAGCACTGCAGAGAGCTAGCTTGGGGTGGGGCAGAACGGGACTTGTTTTCTAGAGATGAGCTGGCTTTAGAATGTCAGCCAGCAGCGTGCAATGCTGTAGGATATTGGCCTGCAGCACTTCGCTGCTTCTCTCTCTCTCTCTTTCTTTCATTCATTAAAAATAAAACAAAACCAAGCTCTCTATCTTTTCCATGCAAGGGGACCAGTATGTTTGCCCAAGGTGATGTGGTGATCTACCGTTTTTTCCTCTTTGAAAGTGTTGATTTCTCTGGCTTTCCATTAGGTCCCAAGCCACCTGAGCAGTCAGAATGGCCACTGAGGATGTGGTGGCCTTGTGTGCCAGGTGTGCAGGTCCCATAGCTGATGTCCACCCCCTGCACGGGCCTGTGTATTGCAGTGTGAGAGTATTTCAGAGTGCTTGCGGCCTGTCTGGGAGTTACTGATTTGCCAAGTACAGCGCAAAAACCACACAGGGAGGGAAAACTTTCCTAAGAACTGATGCGTAATAGTTTTTGAAAAGTAGACGGGAGCTGAGTAAAACAGCAAGGAGTTGGAGCTGATACGGTGATTACTTCCCCGCACCCCGAAAGTGAGTTGGCAGCCTAAGCTTCTGCCTTTGGCACACCTGATTGATTGATTTAACATTACAGCTTCCCTCAAACGTGCAGGAGCTATAATTGTTGCTGGAGGTGGCTGTCAGCTTCACGCTGAGTGAGTGACTGGTGTCTGAGAGCCCCCTGGGGGGCTCCTGCTGGCTCAGTGGGAGAGGGCTCCCTTCTGCTGCACGGTGCTGCGTTGCCTGGGCGACCCCTGGG
>RJWM01046800.1:0-12178 GCA_004363535.1 Dasyprocta punctata
TATCTTGCTTTTCTTTAGATACACACAACATTTCTTTAATGATGATTCTCATTTCATTTTTTAGCTGAGAGAATATTTCTGATTTGATTTTCTGTATAGCTTCATCAAACTGTTTCCTTACTGCATTTTCTATCTTTTCAGAAAGTCCATTTGTGTGACTCCCACTGTCTTCCATTTCAGTGTCTCTTGGGTTTGTTCTCAGTGGGCTGGGGGACTGAGACTGCCTCTTGGTCTTTCGTGTTGTCATTTTCTTCTAGAATCTATGTGGCTCTGTGTCCTGTGGGGCTGACCCGGTGTTCCCCTGTGGGTCGCACTGCATCGTGGGTCACGCTGAGTCACAGGACCTGGTCGAGATGGATCCTGTGTGCAGCAAGTGAGGGCAGCCTCCCGGGGCATGTGGGTGGAGCCTGCACCTTAATTGGGTTGAGACCAAGGCCTCCCGGTCCCAGGGAGCTAGGCAGAGTGTACCCCGGAGTGTGATGCCGCCCGGACACTGTGTCTGGCTGCAAGTTCAGAGCAACATTTGTGCTGGGCAAGCCTGGGCAAGTCCCAGGCCTACAGTGCAGGGGCCTTGCTCTTGGCTGGGCGGGCTGGTGAGCTCTAGGATGCAGCACACTGGCGACTCCACTGATGTATGGAGCTCACGCATGCTCTGCACACTGGTGTGGGGAGCCCAAGCTCTCCAAGTCACTGCAGCTATGTTAGTCAGTCCCTGCTGAGCAGCTCTGGGGTCCTGGGCTGGGCTGGGCTGGGCTGACTACCTCTGTGTCCTGTGAGGCTTGCTGGGGGTTCCCTTGAGGGTCATGCTGAGTCTTGGGTTGCACTGAGTCATGTCACCCAGTAAAGCTGGATCCTCCAGGCCACAAATCTTAAGCAGATTCACTCAGGACATTTAGCTTTGATTCTCCCCCTGACTATGATCAGGGAAACACGACACCTGCCCCAAGCAGGGTGTGAATTTCTATGGAGGTTGCTTAGCATTATGGCAGCTAACTTACCTATCACCCTAAGCAATTGAGAGATCCAAAGTTCTCCTCTCCATTCTCTCAGAAATGGAGAAGCTACAGAGTGTGGTTAGGTTTGCTTCTCCATGCTGGGCAGGGAGCAAAGCCAAATAAGATGGGGAAGCTTCCCTGGGCAGTGTTGCTAGCATGTTCCCCCTGCCATTCATTCCTATGAGGGAATTGGGAAGCAAATCTTATGGCAGCCTTGAGGCCTCTGTTTGTGGAGCAGACCATTCTCCTTGGGAATGCACACTTCTCCCTTAGAGTTCTTCACAGTCCTAGACAAAGGGAGTTGAAGTCTGTTTCCCCAAACTAGGGCTGCACAGAGGATTCCCTGCAGTCAGCCTTTTAACCACAAAGACTGAGAAATATAGCCTGTGGACAGGCAATGCGGAGAAGCACACACCACCAACTCATCCCAAGACAACATGGTTAATGCACACGTAGTCTGAGCTGCACTTGGCTCAGTCAAATGCAGAGTGAGCTGGCAGAACGACATTCATCTATCCATCCATTGATTCCTATAGGCAAGTCTCAGGCACAGCTCATGCTGCAATGCAGGCCACAATTGTTAAGCAGATTCACTCAGGATATTGAGCTTCGCTTATCCCCGGGGCTATGATCAGGGAAACAAGTCAGCTCCCCAACCAGGGCTGTGAATTTCTATGTAGGTTGCTTAGCACTAGACCAGCTAACTTACCTATCACCCTAAGCAACCGAGAAATCCAAAGTGCACCTCTCCAGAAACAGAGAAACTAAAGAGTGCAGCTAGGTTTCATCTCTGAGCTGAGCAGGGAGCAAAGGCAAATAAGCTGGGGGAAGCTTCGCTTGGCAGTGGTGCTAACGTGTACTCCTTCCATTCACTCCTAGACAAGAATTGGGAAGCAACACTTATGGTAGGCCTCAGGCCTCTGTTTGTGGAGTAGAGCATTCTCCTTGTGAATGCACGCTTCTCCTCTGGAGTTATCCTTGGTCCTAGACAAAGGGAGTTGCAGGCTGTTCCCCCAAACCAGGGCTGCACAGAGGATTCCTGCACTCAGCCCTTTAAAGGGAAAGACCAAGAAATAAGTCTAGTGGACCGGGAATTACGAGAAGCACACACAACCAACTCATCCCAGAACAACATTTTATTAATGCACACTTAGCCTGAGCTGGACTGGGCTCAGTTAAATATAACAGTGAGCTGGCAGAAAGACATTCATCGATCCATCCATTGATTCCTATAGGCAAGTCTCAGGCACAACTCATGCTGCAATCCAGGCCCCAATTCTTAAGAAGATACACTCAGGGCATTGTGCTTCGCTTCTCCAACTGACTATGATCAGGGAAACACATCACCTGCCCCTCCCAGACTGTGAATTTCTCTGGGGGTTGCTTAGCAAAATGCCAGCTAACTTATCTATCACCCTAAGCAACCAAGAGATCCAAAGTCCGCCCGTCCCTTTCTCTGAGAAACAGAGAAACTGAACATTGCGGTTAGGTTTGCTTCTCCATGTTGAGCAGGGAGCAAAGCAGAAGAAGCTGGGGAAACTTCCCTGGGGTGTGGTACTAGCGTATAGTCCCTTCTATTCACTCCTAGGAGGGAAATGGCAAGTAACACTTATGCTAGGCTTCAGACCTCTGTTTATGGAGCAGAGCATTCTCCTTGTGAATGCACATTTCCCCCTGGAGTTCTTCTCAGTCCTAGAGAAAGGAGTTACAGGCTGTTCCCCCAAAGCTGGGCTGCACAGAGGATTCCTGCACTCAGCCCTTTAAAGCGAAAGACCGAGAAATAAGGCCAGTGGATCAGGAATTCCGAGAAGCACACACCACCAACTCATCCCAAGACAACATTTACTTAATGCACTCTTAACCATAGCTGGAATTGGCTCAGGCAAATGCAACAGTGAGGTGGCAGAAAGACATTCATCCATCCATCCATTAATTCCTATAGGCTAATCTGAGGCACAACTCATGCTGCAATCCGGGCCCCAATTCTTAAGGAGATTCACTCATTACATTGAGCTTCGCTTCTCACCAGGGCTATGATCAGGGATACATGTCACTTTCCCCAACCAGGTTGTGGATTTTTCTGGGGGTTGATTAGCACTATGCTAGCTAACTTACCTATCACGTTAAGCAATCAAGAAGTCCAAAGTATGCCTCTCCAGAAATGGAGAAACTAAAGAGTGTGATTAAGTTTGCTTCTCTGTGCTGAGCAGGGAGCAAAGGCAAATGAGCTGGGGAAGCCTCCCTGGGCAGTGGTGCTAGCCTGTAAACCCTTCCATTGACTCCTAGGAGGGAATTGGGAAGCCACATTTATGGTGGGTTTCAAGTCTCTGATTTTGGAGCACACCATTCTCCATGAATGCATTCTTCTACCCTGGAGCTCTTCTCAGTCCTAGACAAAGAGAGTTGCAGGGTGTTCCACCGAAACAGGGTTGCACAGAGGATTCCCTGCACTCAGCCCTTTAACCACAAGGACTGTGAAATAAGGCCTGTGGACTGGTAATGCCGAAAAGCACACACCACCAACTCAACCCAAGACAACATTTTGTTAATGCACACTTAGCCTAAGCTGGACTTGGCTCGGTCAAATTCAACAGTGAGCTGACAGAAAGACATCCATCCATCCATTGATTCCTATAGGCAAGTCTCAGGCATAACTCATGCTGCAACCCAGGCCCCAATTCTTAATCAGATACACTCAGGACATTGAGCTTCACTGCTCCCCAGGGCTATGATCAGGCAAACACATCACCTGTCCCACCCAGACTGTCTATTTATCTTGGGGTTGTTTAGCACTATGCCAGCTAACTACCTGTCACCCTACACAACCGAGATATCAAAAGTGTGCCTCTCCACTTCTCTCAGAACAAATGGAGAAACTGAAGAGTGTGGTTAGGTTTGCTTCTCCATGCTGAGCAGGGAGCAAAGCCAAAGAAGCTGGGGAAGCCTCCCTGGGCAGTGGTACCTGTGTATAGCCCCTTCCATTCACTCCTAGTAGTGAAGTTGGAAGCAACACTTATGGTAGGTTCCAGATCTCTGTTTTTTGAGCAGACCGTTCTCCTTATGAATGCACTCTTCTCGCCTGGAGTTCTTCTCATTCCTAGACAAAGGGAGTTGCATGCTTTTTCACCAAACCAGGGCTTCACAGAGGATTCCGTGCACTCAACCCTTTAACCACAAAGACCAAGAAATAAGGCCTGTGGATTGGGAATGCCGAGAATGACACACCACAAACTCATCCCAAGACAACATTTTGTTAATACACACTTAGCCTCAGTTGGACTTGGCCCAGACAAATGCAACAGTGAGGTGGCAGAGTGACATTCATCCATCCATCCATTGATTTCTATAGGCAAGTCTCAGGGACAACTCACGCTGCAATCCAGGTCCCAGTTCTTAAGCAGATTCACTCAGGACATTGAGCTTCACTTTTGCCTGCAGATATGATTAGGGAAACACATCACTTGCCCCACCCAGGCTGTGAATTTCTCTGAGGATTGCTAAGCAGTATGCCAGCTAACTACTTATCACCCTAAGCAACCGAGAAATCCAAAGTGTGCCTCTTCGTTTCTCTCAGAGGAAACAGAGAAACTAAAGAGTGCGGTTAGGTTTTATATTCCCTACTGAGCAGGGATTAAAGCCGGATAACCTGGGGAAGCTACCCTGGGCAGTGGTACTAGCGTATAGCCCCTTCCATTCACTCTTAGGAAGGAATTGTGAAACAACACTTATGGTGGGCTTCAGGCCTCTGTGGAGCAGACCATTCTCCTTGTGAGTGTGCACTTCTCCCCTGGAGTTCATCTCAGTCCTAGACAAAGGGAGTTGCAGGCTGTTCCACCAAACCAGGGTTGCACAGAGGATTCCCTGCACTCTGCCCTTTAATTGCAAAGATCGAAATATAAGGCCTGTGGACCAGGAAAGTCGAGATGCACACATCAAAACCTCATCCCAAGACAACATTTGGTTAATGCACACTTTGCCTAAGCTGAACTTGGTTTGGGCAAATGCAACAGTGAGGTGGCAGAACCACATTCATCCATCCATCCATTGATTCCTATAGGCAAGTCTCAGGCACAACTCGTGCTGCATTCCATGCCCCAATTCTTAAGCAGATTCACTCAGGACATGGAGCTTTGCTTCTCCCCAGGGCTATGATCAGGGAAACACATTACCTGCTCCACCCAGGCTGTGAAGTTCTGTGGGGTTTTCTTAGCACTATGCCAGCTAACTACTTATCATTCTAAGTACCCGAGAGATCCACAGTGCCACTGTCCGTTTCTCTCAGAAGAAATGGAGAAACTAAAGAGTACAGTTAGGTTAGCTTCTCTGTGCTTAGCAGGGAGCAAAGCCCAATAAGCTGGGGAAGTTTCCTTGGGCATGGGTACTAGCGTATAGGCCCTTCCATTCACTCCTAGGAGATAATTTGGAAGTTACACTTGTGGTAGGCTTCAGGTCATTGAAACCCGAATTCAGGAAGCCATCGTTTCTCCTCTGAAGTTAAAGGACCTGTTTTTCCTTCCCATCTGCCCGCTGGGACTCCCAGAAGGAAGTAGGAGCTGTGCTCTGCAGCCAGAGAAAAAGAAGCCACCTTCCAGGCGCCAGTCCTGGCTCTTCTGACTTTCAAAAGTTTCTAGCCCACATTCCAAGGTGATGTGTTGCGGTCAGGTGGCCTCCACACGGCATGCGCTTCCCATGAGGATCTTTTTCGCACCCTGGTGGCTATCACTCTGGCTTTCCGATGCACCTTCCCCTGGCTCGTGCTCCTGGAGTGCTCTTCCTCTGCCCTCCTTCTCTCCCACCGGGCCAGGATTTCGCGGATGCCCACACTCCACATCTTGGTCACTGACCACGCCACACGGCAGTGCGTGGGATCCCCGGCCCTCGCCACCCACACGTGTCTCTTTGCAACATGCCTCGTGCTGTTCCCTGACCTGAGCTCCCTCCTGCAGAGCCCAAGCCCCCAGGGTGGACACAAAGAGGAGGGAACTGCCGGGGGCCAGCTGTTCACTTCCAGCCGACTTTACGCCTATGGTCCAAAGCGACATGGCCAAGTCGTCTCACACAGTTGTGGCAGCGGTGGCGCAGGAGATTCAGATGGAGTTACAGGAGAGCGGGCACCCATGGGGCCGCCCGCCTTCAGCTCTGTCTCTGAGCTGCCTCCTCCGGGTCTCTGCGGTGACCTCCTTCTCCCGCCCTGCGCTGCCCCAGAGCTGCCACTCCTTTGTAGGTGCAGGGACCCTGCCCCTCGGTGGCTTTCCCCAATTCATTTCCAACTTCCACTTTTCTCTGTTTCTTCAAAGCAAGTGGGAAGGGGCAGGGAGCCCTGCGGGTCCAAGCTCCAGGCATCTCTGGGGCTGCCATGCTCAGCCCTCCCCACCCCTGCCAGAGAGAGAGGTACTTGGACAGACATGAACAAGGCAAGTGGACTGGACCTGCTCAAGACTGTCAGTCCAGGTGGGCGGGTGGGGTCTCTGCTTCACTGGACTTCGTCCATTCTGGTCCAGCTCAGCCCAGGGTGCATGGGAGATCTGGCAGAGGTGGAGTGGTGGGGCCCAATGAGGTGTCCCTAGAGCGACCCAGATTTCCCTGGCCACCTACAGGATGACATAGTTAGCAGGCATAGTGCTAAGCAACCCTACAGAAACTCACAGACTGGGTGTGGCAGGTGATGTGTTGCCCTGATCATAGTCCCGAGGAGAAGAGAAGCTCAATGTCCTGAGTGAATCTGCTTAAGAATTGAGACCTGGATTGCAGCATGAGTTGTGCCTGAGCCTTGCCTATAGGAATCAATGGATGGATGGATGAATGATGTTGTACTGCCTCACTGTGTGTGGCATTTGTCCGAGCCAAGTCCAGCTCAGGCTAAGTGTGCATGAGCAAAGTGTTCACTTGGGATGCATCAGTGGTGTTGTCTTCTCGGCATTACCAGGGCACAGGCCTTCTTTCTCGGTCTATGTGGTTATAAGACTGAGTGTCTGGAAAACTCTCTGCAGCCCTGTTGTGGTAGAGGAACCTACAACTCCCTTTGTCTAAGACTGAGAAGATCTCCAGGGGATAATTTTACATTCAGGAGGATAATGGTTGCTCCACAAAGAGTGGCTTGAACCCTCCCATGAGTTGGGCATTCCAATTCTCTCCCTAGGAGTGAATGGAAGAGGCTATATGCTTGTAGTCCTACCCAGGGAAGCCACCCCAGCTTATTCAACTTTGCTCCCTGCTCAGAATGGTGAAGCAAACCTAACCACACTCTTTGGTTTCTCCCTTTCTGAGAGAAATGGAGAGGTGCACTTTGGATCTCTCAGTTGCTTAGACTGATAGGTAGTTAGCTGGCATAGGGTGAAGCAATCCCCACAGAAACTTACAGCCTGGTTGGGGCAGGTGATGTGTTTCCCTGATCATATCTCTGGGGAGAAGAGAAGCTTAATGACCTGAGTGAATCTGCCTAAGAATTGAGGCCTGAATAGCAGCATGAGTTCTGCCTGAGACTTGACTATAGGAACCAATGGATGGATGGATGAATGGCGTTGTGCTACTTCACTGTTTGGGGAATTTAGCAGAGCTAACTCCATCTCAGGCTTGGCGTCCCTTAACAAACTGTTGTCTTGTGATGAGGCGGTGTTGTGTGCATCTCAGCATTCCAGTTGCACAGGCCTTATTTTTTGGTCTTTGTGGTTAAAAGGCTGAGTGCAGCCAGGCATGGTGGAACACACCTTTAATCCCAGCAGTCTGGAGGCTGAGGTAGGAGGACTGTTGTGAGTTCAAGGCCGGCTTGAACTACAACGCAAGCACAGGGCTGGCCTGAGCTACACAGTGTGACCCTGCCTCAAAAAATCAGGGCCGGGAGTTTGGCTCAGTTACTTAAGCACTTGTCAGACAGGTGTGAGATTGTGAGTTCAATCCCCAGTGCTGCCAAAAAAAAAAAAAAAAAAAAACGCTGAGTGCAAGGACAGAGAAAAACTCCAGGGGAGAAGTGTGCATTCACAAGAAGAATGCTCTGCTCCACAAACAGAGCCCTGAAGCCTACCAGAAGTGCTGCTTCCCAGTTCCCATCTAGGAGTGACTGGAAGGGGCTATACACTTGTAGCACTGCCCCGGGAAGCCTCCCCAGCTTATTCAGCTTTGATCCCTGCTCAGCATGGACAAACGAACCTAACTGCATGCTTTGGTTTCTCTGTTTCTGAGAGAAAGGGAGAGGCACTCTTTGGATCTCTTGGTTGCTTAGGGTGATAGGTAGTTAGCTGGGATAGTGTTAAGCATCCATCACAGAAACTCACAGCCTGGGCGAGGCAGGTGATGTGTTTCCCTGATCATAGCCCCGTTGGGAAGAGAAGCTCAATGTGCTGAATGAATCTGCTTAAGAATTGAGGCATGGATTGCAGCATGAGTTGGGCCTGAGACTTGCCTACTTCAATCAATGGATGGATGGATGAATGGTGTTGTGCCACCTCACTGTGTGCGGCATTTGCCCGAGCCAAGTCCAGCTCAGGCTAAGTGTGAATTAACAAAACATTCTCTTGGGATGAGTCGGTGGTGTGTGCTTCATGGCATTCCCGCTGCACAGGCCTTAATTCTCTGTCCATGTGGTTAAACAGCTGAGTGTGGGGAAACCTCTCTGCAGCCCTGTTGTGGTGGAATGGCTTGGAACTCCCTTTGTCTAGGACTGAGAAGAATTCTAGGGGAGAAGTGTACATTGACAAAGAGAATGGTCTGCTCCAAAAAAACAGAGGACTGAAGCCTACCATAATTCGTGCTTTCCAATTCGCTCCTAGGAGTGAATGGAAGGGGCTGCAGGCTAGCAGCACTGCCCAGAGAATCCTCCCCAGTTTATTCAGGTTTGCTCCCTGCTCAGCACAGAAAAGCAAACGTAACTGCACTCTTTAGTTTCACCATTTCTGAGAGAAATGGAGAGGTGCACTTCGGATCTCTTGGTTTCTTAGGGTGATAGGTAGTTAGCTGGCATAGTACTAAGCAACCCTCACAAAAACTCACACCCTGTTTGGGGCAGTTCACCTCTTTCCCTATTCATAGCCCTGGGGATAAGAGAAGCTTAATTTCCTGAATCAATCTGCTTAAGAATTGAGGCCTGGATTGCAGCATGAGTTGTGCCTGAGCCTTGCCTATAGGAATCAATGGTTGGATGGATGAATGGTGCTTTGGCACCTCACTTTGTGTGGCATTAGCCCAAGCTAAGTTCAGCTCAGGCTAAGTGTGCTTGAGCAAAGTGTTCTCTTGGGATGACTCGGTAGTGTGTGCTTTTCGGCATTACCGGGAAACAGGCCTTATTTCTCAGTCTATGGGGTTAAAAGACTCAGCGCAAGGAAACCCTCTGCAGCCCTGGTGTGGTGAAAGAGCCTGCAACTCCCTTTGTCTAGGACTGAGAAGAACTCCAGGGGAGAAGTGTGCCTTCACCAGGAGAATGGTTTTCTCCACAATCAGAGGCCTAAAGCCTACCATAAATGGTGCTTCATAATTTGCTCCTAGGAGTGGGTCTATACGCTTTGAGCACTGCCCAGGGAAGCTTCCCCAGGTTATAAAGCTTTGCTCCCAGCTCAGAATGGTGAAGCAAACCTAACTGCACTCTTTGGTTTCTCCGTTTCTGAGAGAAATGGTGAGGTGCACTTTGGATCTAGAATAGAATACAGAAAGTTATCAGAAAGATTATACAGCATGATCAAGTGGGATTCATCCAAGGAATGCAAGGATGGTTCAACATACGCAAATCAATCAATGTTTTACACCATATCAACAGGGTCAAGGACAAGAACCACATGATCATCTCAATAGATGTAGAAAAAGCTTTCGACAACATCCAACACCCATTCATGATAAAAACCCTACATAAAATCAAAATAGCTGATCTCAACCTCAACCTGATAAAAGCCATATGTCACAAACCAATAGCCAACATCTTACTAAATGGAGAAAAGCTGAAAACTTTCAACCTAAAACCAGGAACATGACAAGGATGTCCACTATTACCACTCCTATTCAATATAGTTCTGGAAATATTAGCCAGACCAATTAGACAAGAAAAAGAAATAAAGGGAATAAGGATAGGAAAGGAAGAAGTGAAATTATCATTATTTGCAGATGATATGATACTCTACATAGAAGACCCCCCAAAATCCATTAGAAGGCATCTAGAAGCAATAATCATATTCAGTAAGGTTGCTGCATACAAGGTGAACACTCAAAAATCAATAGCATTCCTGTACACAAACAACAAAGTCACTGAGAGAGCAATATGGGAAACCACACCCTTCACTATAACATAGCAAAAAAAATGATGTACTTAGGAATCAATCTAACAAAGGTAGTAAAAGATGTATATAGGGAAAATTACATTACTCTCAAGAAGGAAATAGAAGATTTCAGCAAATGGAAAGATATTCCCTGTTCATGGATAGGAAGAACAAACATTGTGAAAATGGCCATTCTCCCAAAATTGTTATACAGATTTAATGCAATCCCAATCAAAATACCACTTGCCTACCTCTCAGAGCTAGGGAAAGCATTCCTGAAATTCATCTGGAACCAAAAAAGAACTAGAATAGCAAAGGCAATTCTGCACAACAAAGGTAAGGCAGGAGGCATCACAATCCCTGACTTGAAACTGTACTACAAAGCCACTGTGATAAAATCAGCATGGTACTGGAATCAAAACAGACCTGAAGATCAATGGAATAGATTAGAAGATAGAGCCACAACTGCAAACACACTTAGCCACCTCATCTTTGACAAAGGGGTCAAGCATGTACATTGGAAGAAATATAACCACTTTAACAAATGGTGCTGGAAAAACTGGCTTCCTATATGCTGTAAACTAAAACTTGATTCATGTCTATCACCATGCACTAAAATAAAGTCAAAATGGATCAAAGATCTGAATATTAAAACAGAGACACTAAACTTAATACAAGACAGAGTAGGTAAAAATCTTGATGACATAGGAGTAGGCAGAGAGTTCCTGAACAGAAATCAAATTGCATGGGAAACACTTTCCAGAATCAACAAATGGGATCTCATCTTACTAAAAAGTTTCTGCATGTCAAAGGAAATCTCCAACAGAGTGAAAAGAAAACCCACAAATTGGGAAAATATCTTAGCCAATTGTCCATTAGACAAAGGACTCTATCTAAAATGTATAAAGAATTAAAAGAAGTGGCCCAACTGTAGTTCCGAACTTGCAGACAGATGCAGGGTCTGGTTGGCATCACTCCGGGGTGCACTCCACTTAGCTGCCTGGGACCGGGAGGCCTTGGCCCCCACCCAGTTAAGGCAGAGGCTCCACTGGCATACCCCGGGAGGCCGCCTTCCCTTGCTGCATGCAGGACCCAGCCCTACTCCTCCCGCAATTCAGCGTGACCCAAGAATCAGCGCAAACCTCAGGGGAATGCCTGAGCAGCCTCGCAGGACACAGAGGTATGCAACCCAGCCCAGATCAGCCCAGGACCCCAGAGCTGCTGACCAGTGACTGACCAACATAGTTGCAGGGACTTGGAGAGCTTGGGCTCCCCCCACCAGAGTGCAGAGCATGCACGAGCTCCATACTTCAGTGGAGCGGCTTGTGAGTGCTACATCCCAGAGCTGGTGCGCGAACCCCACCCAGTCGGGTTGCTCCTGGTACTGTAGGCCTGGGACTCGCACGGGCTTGCCCTGGCACAAGTGTAGCCCTGAACTTGCAGACAGACCCAGGGTCTGGTTGGCATCACTCCAGGGTGCACTCTGCCTAGCTGCCTGGGACCGGGAGGCTTTGGCCCCCACCCAGTTAAGGCAGAGGCACCACCAGCACACCCTGGGAGGTCAACCTCCCTTGCTGCATGCAGGACCCAGCACTACGAGGTTCTGTGACTCAGTGTGACACAAGAATCAGCACGAACCTCAGGGGAACACCCAGCCAGCCCCACAGGACACAGAGCCACATAGGTTCTAGGAGAAAATGACAAAACGAAAGACCAAGAGGCAGTCTCAGACCCTGAGCCCACTAAGAACAAACCCAAGAGACACTGAAATGGAAGACAGTGGGAGTCACACAAATGGACTTTCTGAAAAGATAGAAAATGCAGTAAGGAAACAGTTTGATGAAGCTATACAGAAAATCAAATCAGAAATATTCTCTCAGCTAAAAAATGAAATGAGAATCATCATTAAAGAAATGTTGTGTGTATCTAAAGAAAAGCAAGATA
>RJWM01046801.1:0-12177 GCA_004363535.1 Dasyprocta punctata
TTCCTAGCAAAAGCTACTTGCAACCATGAACAGGGAGTACTCAGCATCCATTATGGTTTGTGTCTAGATGTCCCTCTAAAGCCTCATGCAGTCATGGGAGGGTGGGCCTTTTGAAGGTAGTTGAGTCCGGTGTTCCTGATTGGCTCATTGTCTAGTGCTGGGATTGGCAGTGTGAGTGCTGCACCTGCTCAGGAGCAGGTGGCCAACATATGATACAAGGGAGGGAAGGAGGTGTGCTTTCCCCTTTTTGCCTTTTTTGCTCTTGTCCCTTGTGGCTGTCATGAATGGCTGCAATGCAGGCCTAAGAGAGAAACTGTGGGGGCTGCAACCACCAGAAGTGCTGGAGGGGTGGAGTCACTCAAGCGTTTTGGAGCTCACAACCAGATTGCTTCAGATGCTGGACGTGGAACTGCAGGATTTAATGTTTGCCCTGCTGGATTTTGGACTTGCTTTGGTCCCATTCCTTTGTATCCCCATTTGTATCCTTTAGAATGGAAATGTTTATCTTGTGCCATTGAATGTTGGAAGTGTTTAACTTTGTTTTCATTTGCACAAGGGGTTACACGTAAGAGTTTGCCTTAGATCTCAGAGAAGACTTGGAGCTTGAACTTTTCAGCAATGCTGAAGCTTTTAGGACTTTAGCAACCCTTGGAGATGGGCTAAATAACTATTGCATAGAGGATGTGCGTGAGTCTTTGGGGGGCTAGGGGTGGAATGTTATGATTTGTGTTTAAATGTCCCCCCAAAGCCTCATGTGGTCATGAGGGTGGGCAGGCCTTTCAAAGTTGGCTGAGGCTAGCATTTGTGATTAATTCATTGTCTAGTGCTGGGATTGGCAGTGTGAGTACTTCATCTGTCCAGGGGCAGGTAGCTGGCATACTATATAATGGAGGGAAGGAGGCATGCTTTTCTCCTTTGCCCTTTTTGATCTTGTCCCTTGTGGCTGCCAGGAATGGCTGCCCCTTAGACATGCCACCCTGCTTTGGAACCAGTGGAGTATGGACTGAAACCTCCAAAAACTGTAAGCTAAATAAGTCTTTCCTTCATTCATTTTGGGCATCAACTATTTTGTCCCAGCAATGAGAGGAAAGTAACCAACACAGCATCTGTTCGGAGGTCCATTTTTAGAACAGTTCATTCCAGTATAGCATGTGTCACCTGCCAGGTTAGTTTTTGATCTAAGGTGAAATCGTCAGCTTTCTTGGTCAGAAGGACAGTAGCTGTTAGAAAATGGAGGAAAGGAGGGGGAGGCAGCCCTGAGCGGCCACTGGGCACTCCCCGGGACTGACAGTTTGAGTAAGCACATAGAAGTCAGAAGCTCCAAGAAATTGGTAGAGCATTTTTTTTCTTGAAACCATTTTCTACCAGATATTGTAGCAGAACTTTTATCCCTTCCCAGCAGGCAGCTTGGGTGTCATCACTCAGAAGTGCAGTGATCTCTAAAGAAGGCAAACAAGTTTTTGAACTTCTGGGAGGTTGAGTCCAGGTCAGTTAACTTTTGAGTCCAGGACTGGAGTCTTTACAAAGAGGGGCTGTCTGACAGGAGCCAACCAAAGGAAGAAGAAGGCATTCTTTAGGTCCAGGCAATCATGAGTGGCAGAAGGCTGAGGCAAAGTATGCAAAAGGCAGTCATGGCAGCTTTGGCAGCTCAGAGACCTTGAACTGGTTTTATACACAGGAGAGGTGTATTACAGCAGTTTGACAGTCTGTAAACATTTTGAGGTTTTGAAACCTCTGGGTGTGTGATTGAGTTTCTCGCTGAGTCTCTTGTGGCATGGGATACTGTCTGATGCAGGTGGAGGTGTCCAAGGGTGGAGTTTCACAATCAGAGGCAGGTGGTCAGTGGCCCAATGTCAGGGCCCGGGGGACAGGGACAGAATTGTGGAGCTGGAAGGGATAGAGAAACAGGCTGTCCTGTAGCCAAATCTGTTCAAATCCCTGAAAATAATGAGAGAGTTTCTATTGGGGTCTGGCCTAGATTCCAAATCTCCCAAATGAATGTACAGGGAAGGCTTAACTAAATGAGACAAGTGGCACGATTTTAGGGCTCCAGGAGGATCCAAACCCTCAGTCAAAACGTGGGAGTCAGAAGGAATTGCTGACAGTCATTTTGGATGAGCATTAGATGATGCCATTGACCAAGACAGGTGTAGTTGTGAAGCAGAAGGTTCTGGGGAGGGCCTCTGTGGCCAAATGCGGGCAATGGCTAACTGGAACCACTTCAGCTGGCTCAAGGTAGATGAGTCAGGAGTGGGGGCGGAGGTGGGATGCAATTGTTGGCAGCAGCTGTGGCAGCTGATGAGGGCGCCAAGGAGGAATTCTCAGGAAGAATACATCTCTTTTTTTCTTCAGATGCAGGGAACAGCAGTTTGATTTCATTTTCGCTCCATCAAGGACCATGGGTTTAGACTGATTAATTCCTCTTTCTGGCTCCCTGTGTATGTGCAGTGTACCCTTGAATGACGGTGCAACAGACGAAGGATAGGTAACCCTCTGTACAAGGGCCCTCCGCCTAAAGAACTTCTGTCTGTGGACCATGGACGGTGTGGGGCAACAGACTCTACGTGAAACTCAAGTGGGCCTGAGGCACCTGACAGATTTTGGCAGGTGAGCAACTAGTGTTTTGTACTAAACAGTGACTCTGTTGGCCATGGAATCAGCTTAAAACACCAGATGGAAGCTTGTACTAGCTAGGGGCACCCTTTGGAGACTAGGGTGTGCCCAGGACTGGTGTGGGGAGATTCTGGCATGCCCAGACAGGGTGCTAAGAGCTGTGCAGAGACTCACTTTGCTGGGGTACCAGGTAAACCAGGCAGGCCAATAACCAGTGCTGAGTGCAAGACAGACTCCAGCATGCATGGAACTGGCTTGATGCACCAGGTAGAGACTGTCAGTTCTGTGTGGTTCAGCCAAGTTCTAGATGTGCCCACGACTGTTGTGAGCTGCTAGATGGAGACTCTGATGCTCCGAGGGAAGGGACAGTGTACGTGGTTCTGAGTGAGGCTCCAGCAGGCCCAGGGCACCTGGCAGGGATTCATAGTGGTTTGAGGTGCCTAGTGGAGAGCCAGGCTGCCCAGGACTAGCACTGGATGCCAGATAGATTCTCCAGGGGTCTAGGAATAGTGTGGCGCATTGGGCATATGGTAGATACTCAAGTGATCTCAGGTGCCAGTCATAGATACAATTGGGTCTAGTGTCAGTTCTGGCTGTCAGATGGAGGTCCTGTCAAGAGTGCAACCAACTTGAGGCACCTAGTGGCAACTTGGGCACTCAGTGCAGGCTTAGATAGGCCAAGTACTGGTGTGAGATGTCAGGTGGTGACTTAGGCTAGCACAAGGAGCTGAATGGATTAGGCAGTCACTATTTACCTGCTTATCTTTTCTCTGCCTAAGGTCGAGTGGGTGGGGAAGGAGTTTTGTGAGCTGGTGAAGATGCTGCAGGGTTTCAGCTTCCTCCAGTGTTTGGAGAGGAGATGATGGGGTGAAGGGATCCATATACCCAGACTCTGTTCTTGGAGGTTACTCTCTGCAATACTCCTTGGTCCTTTCTGACTGTATGGAGAGTTTTCAAGATGGCTGTTTCCCAGGATGGGCGAAGGTGGGGATCACGTGGACAGGCCCTTGTAGGTTGCTTCCTCTCTTTTAACTACTACTTGAATGTTTGGTTTGATCTATATGTACATTCCTTCAAACTAACTTTCTGTATCAGAATGAAAATCCCTCCTTTGCTTCCAGTAGCCTGGGATTTTAGTTGCACTTCCCTGAGTATCTCTGCCACGCTTTCTCCTCTACTCTGCCATGTTGAGAAATTCTCAATATATTTTTCAAGGCTAAACCATACTGTGCTAATTATAGTAACCTCATAGTAAATCTTGAAATCTGTATTGAAATCATATTCCTAGTAATTTTAAAAAAAATTATTTATCTGTTCTAGGCCTTTTCATATCCTTGTAATACCTGAAGCTGGTTTATCAACTTATTTCAAAAATCCCTTTTAGATTGGATTTCATTAAATTTGTAAATAATCTTGTGAGACTGGACATGTTAGCAAAGCTGAGTATTCCTGTTCCTGGACACAGATTGCCTGTCTATTTATTTATACTTTCTTTATAGTTTTGCATTTTTGGTTAAACTATCACTATATACTTAAATAATTTTGTTAGTGTTATTGCTTTTAAATTTTATCTTTCAGTCATTTGATGCAAATATGTGGAAATACATATTGATCTTTGTTTATGTTGCCTGGAACCTTGTTAAATACATGTGGTCTTGTAGATTAGTGCAATTAAAATTTTTGCAGTTTATCTGTATTGTGGATGTAGACAAACGTTTCATTTATAGATACATACATTTTTTTCTTTTCAAAATCTATGGGCTTGATTTATTTTTATTGCCCTATTATACTGGTCAGGATCATTTGTACAGTGTTTAATAAAAACATAGAAACATTTACTTGTTTTAAAGACAACCTTTGATGTACAGCATTCATTTCTCAATTTTAAGTATATATCTAGCTATAAGCTCATCTTATGTGCCCTTTACCAGGGTTCAGAAATACTTTCATTTATAATTTATTATTTAAAAATGTTATTGAATTTTGTCAATGAATTTCTAGTATCTATTGAAGTAAGTATCATATAGCAAAGTCTCATATATAGTTTTTCTCCTTTGTTCACTTTAGATAAGGAATTGTATTTTTTTCTTGAATTTTTAACCAAACCTACATTTCTGGAATAAACTTTTTAAATTATGATACAGGATATTAGATTTCCTAGTAGTCTGAAAAGAATTTTTGAATCTCTGCTTATAGGAGGTAATGGTTTATACTTAAATAATTTTGTCCAGTTTCTCTATTGGAATTATTTTTATCTTCTAAAAAAGTTGTAAAACCTTTACTAATCTGCATTTTATGAAGGAATTTGCATAGTATTTGCAGTGATTCTTCCTTGAATATTTAATAGAATTTACCATTTGTGCCTTTAGTTTTCTATGTGGAAAATCATTTTATGAATTTAATTTTTTTAATTGTTGTAGAGTCAGGTGTCTTTTTTGCAAAGATTTATAGGTTGTACTTTATTTTTTTATTTATTTATTTATTTTTTTTGCGGCACCGGGGATTGAACTCACAACCTAGCGCCTGCCAGGGCAGGCGCTTACGGCACTGAGCCAAACTCCCGGCCCTGGTTTTTTGAGGCAGGGTCGCACTATGTAGCTCAGGCCGGCCTTGCGCTCGCGTTGTAGCCCAAGCCGGCCTCGAACCCACAACGCTCCGCCTACCTCAGCCTCCCGAGTGCTGGGATTAAAGGCGTGCGCCACCACGCCCGGCTTATAGGTTGTACTTTAAAAAACACTCATCCATTTTATCTTATTATCAAAATTATTGACATAAATTTGATGAAAAATTACCACGTTGTCCTTTCAATGCAAGTGATTTATGATTCATTTTCTGTTATTTCTGATTTTCTAGATAAATATTTATTAATTTTATGAATCCTTTAAGATATAACTTTTGGTGTTTTCATTCTTTTTGTATTTTGTTTTCTATTTTATTTACTTCTAGTCCTGTCCTTAAAATTTCCCTTTTTAAAAAAATTAGTTTGCAGCACTCTGGTCATCTGTTAGTCTGTTTATTAAACATAGTTTTTTTGAGACAGAGTCTTACTCTGGAACTCAGGCTGGGCTTGAACTCACTGTGTAGCCCAGGCTAGTCTTGAACTCAGCTTCCCAAGTGCAGGGATTACAGGTGTGTGACAGCATATCCAGCATCTTAAGTCAGATTTGATATAATTCAAAGTTGAAAACAGCTGCTCACAAGCATAAGATGGTCCAAACAAAGAAAATCAAACCCAAGTGTTTTCATTGAATCAAAATTATTTGGCGGAGAATTGCAGACTTCGAGGGTTTCACTTCATGTGTCGTCCTTTGCCGTCCCTTCAGTCTGTATTTTCTGTCTTCTCCAGTGCTGCACACACAACATAGGATTTATTTTTCCAGATATAGCTTTCTTGAAATTCTAATAGCTCTATTTCCCAATTTTCAAAATCTGACCAGTGTAAGCAGGAAAAAGCAAGCTCTTCAAATTTGACTTTATCTAGAGAAGAAAACCAAGAGCCATCTCCAATTGTGGAGCAGTAAAAGTCTGCTACTGAAATTATCCTTAGCAGCTGCTATGATGCTAGAAAATCCCTTACAGATTTCCTGATGACTGGTAGGATTGTTAGTCAACGTTGCAGAATTTTCTAAATGCACCTTTAGATTTGGAGAATATTTCAGTTGCCCACTTTTAAGGTCTATTTAGAAAAGAACTTTCTGTTTTCTCTCAAATGTTTTGATATCATAAAACATTCTTTCTTTTGTTTTCCTTACATTTCATAGCTTTTTTGTTCAGTACCTCGTAGTGTAAAATTTGGGAAAAAAATAAAATGAGGTATTTAAGCCAGGTGAAATCAATGATCTATGGATCTCCCTCTCGTTTTTCATTCATCAACAGCCTAACTTCATTCAAGCAGGGTAAAAATCTCTCCAGGACTCATCCTCTGCTCAGCCACCAGACATTATTGTATACAAGGAAAGTATTATACTATTCCTGAACCTCATCAAGAATTACTTGAAACCGTTGAATATTAAAAGCACAAGCCATGATGTAATACATCATTTTTTGTGATGTCTTTGAGGATTATCATCTGATTTATTGCTGCTTTCTCTGATAAAAAAAAAACTTCTTGATATACAATACAATGGAACTGAATGACTGGATATTTTGCTTCTTTAACAAAGCACTACAAAAGCAAATGTTTTCCCAATATTCAAGATGACCAGTCACTAGTAATTCAAAGCATTTTTCCGGTCTCATGTCTTGTGACAAACCAGCCTCTGTTGTAGATATCTATGCCTTGTATTCTTCCAGGCAAAGACAATGGTTCATCCAGTTCTTCTTTCAATGTGTCACCAAAAGCATAATGCAAAATTACTGCTAGACTTGAATGGTTAGTTATATCTGTACTTTCACTTGATGACATGGAGAAACAGACTGCTTTTTATAAGTCAGTATTGAGCTGCTGACTAACATCACTTGCCATGCACAGTACTTGACTTTTAATAGTATTTCTTCTAAGTGGCATCTCAGAGATATGTTACATAATTTTACCCTTGTTTGGGAAATCATGAAAAGGGGAATTACTCTCAGACAACATGGCAATTTCAATAAAGTCCCTATCAGAGAAGATTTATAATGTTTTTCTATAAACAGTGAAATTTGAAAACTGGAAGCCATCACATTTTATTTTAGAAGATAGTTGCAAAAACTAAGATTCCAGGAATGATCTTTCCTCAAATTTCCTTCAAGAAAATTTCCTTTCAGTTTCACCAAATTCTGCAACACTTCTGTGGCTGGTGTCAAAGTGCCATCTGACACTTGAGGTGCAACAAACAACACTTTCACTACACAAAATAAATACCCCTTTCCACTGCATTCAGTAACTCCAATGACACTGTGCAGACCTCTTAAAATGATCTTCCACTACCTGCTTTCAGTCATAGGATGGTTGTGAGTTTAATTTCCAGGAGACCCTATCAGGTTTTCATAGTGAGGATCAGAAAAAAAAATCCCCTGAGCTCCTGGCAGTGGGAGGGGCAAGTAGTCACCGTGAAATATGCCTGGTACAACATCAAGAATGGATTCTACTGGGAAGTATTGACTTTGGGTAGCAACACAGTCATGCGGACTCAGGATGGCAACGGATGCCCCACTCTGGTGCAGGTATCAACTGTGGGGAAGGCTGTGTATGTGGGGCTAGGAGATATTCAAGAATTTTGGGCTTCCTCTCAATTTTGCTGTGAATTTAAAAGTAGTCTAAAAATAAAGTCTGTAAAGAACCCACCTTATAGATCTACCAAAATGAGATTCTTTAAAAAACTCAACTCAAAGGAAGGAAAAAGAAAACAGAGAGAGGAAAAGTAGAAAACAAACAAAATTGCTAATGCCCTCTTCACAGGCCTACAGCTAGCATCAGGCCCATTGGTTCCTCTAGTGTCAAGTGGGAGGCCAGTCACTGGAACTGGACACGTCTCAGTCCAGGCTGTAACTGCTACTACCCCACACCCACAAAGGGGAAGACAGACATAGATCCTCTAATGAAGTAGGCTTCATGGCCCAGTCACTATCTGTGCTTCAGTCAAACCCCAAGGACATCAGAACCACCATGCTCGGGAATAGAGCAGACACACACACACACACACACACACACACGTCCAAATCACTTGTCAAATTGGAGCCTGTTTTTCAGAAGAGAGCCAAATGCCATCCCATACAAATCCATGGTCACCCATCGTGAGAATGGTCCTCCTTGAGAACTTGTGTCCCATGTTCATGAGCCCCATCTCATTTTCATACATAATAAGAGTGACCCGATGTGGTCACTGTCCCATGCACGAGCCAATGCCCTGCTTGCCTGAGATGAAACTAGTTCCAGGTACGCAGGCATGGTGGTCACACGAAGCTGCCTGATTATGACACTGCGGCCCATGTGCACAGGCCCCTCAATACATCTGCCATCATAAAACACCCATAGGCTTATCCCCTACCATGGCCCCCAGCATATGGGTTTAACACCATGCTCATACAAAGGAAAAGAGGCCTCTGATTCCCAATCTAAAAAATTTCCCCTCCCCTGTAAAAGAAACGGCCCAACTTGAAAACTTCTGTCTCGCAGGCATAGTGTCACACTTCCACAGAACACAGCGTTGGAAACTGTTGACCCACTGTTAGGGGCTCTCAAATAATCTCACTTGATTAGAGTGGCCAGTGTAAGTGCTACTGTCCCATGTCCTGGGCTTCGTGCCATGCTCATGTGTCATAGGAATGGCCCCCTGCTACTGGTCACATCATTAAGCTTATGAATAATAAGTATGGTTTAAGTTAAAAAATATAGCTCCGTACTTTAATGATCACAGATTAAATTGCCTTCTTTGAAAACTGCATGTGGTCTCAATGAATTACTGTTTAATTAATGAGAATGGCCTACTCTACTGGTTGAATAATTTACCCTCAAATTCACGTCAATTCAGACTTGTGTGTGTGACCTTCTACTGAAATATTTCTGTAGATGCATCAGACTAAGATAAGGTCTGAGTGGAGCAGGATGGATTTTATGACTTGTATCTCTCGCGTGGAAAGACGACAGATGGAGACTCTCGAGGAGGGTGCCATGAGGTGTCAGACCAATGTTGATGAGCACTGGGAACTAGTGAGGAGGAAAGATGTCCCTCTCCTAGAGCCTCCACGGGAGTGCGGGCTTGCCAACACCTTGGCTTGGGATTTCTAGCCTTTGGAGCTCTGAGAGAGTGGCATTTTGTAACGGCAGCCCCAGGAGAATAGTGTACCTATCTTGTTCTATTCGGCTGAAGTAAGCCGATAGGTCCGGTCTCTACTCAAGGGGACAGCGTGACTGTCAAGGGCATGACTATTTACGAAGGGTATGAACGCCCAGATCATGACTGTGAAGGGCACGAATGCAGGGCCCGACTATCAAGAGGCAGGGGCCGTGGAAGCCGTTGTGGAGGGCCGTCCGTGACCACCACACACGGCATTTACGTCGTGCATGTGTCTTCTCCAGTTTAATCTAAGAAATGTTCCGGGGCATCTTTGCACTAACAGGGAGGAAGCCTGGTAGGACACTACTACTCCCATGTTAAAGAGGAGGAAGGTGGTGTACCCCTGTAATCCTGGAACTTGGGAGGCTGAGGCAGGAGGATCACTGCAAGTTTGAGACCAGCCTGGGCTACAAAGTGAGTTCAAGGCCAACCTGAACTGCAGTGAGACCCTGTCAAAAAAAAAAAAAAAAAAAAGAACTCATGCTCAGAAACTTTGACTGAATTTCCTACTACCATGCTTAGCTTCAGAAATCATAACTGAAACTGATACACTGAAGCTGGATCTTCAAATCTGGAGATTATGTGTCTGCTAACATAATCAGTGAGTTAACTCTTTCAAGACAGAAGACATGTGAATGCACAGCTGCAGCGCCGCTGAGAACGTGAGGTGGGGAGGCAGGGATGGGAGGGATAATGATAGTCATCAGTGCTTTGTCTCTGTCTGAGGCAGTGATCTCTCACTTCCCAGCTCAGCAGAGCTGGACAGCACGACGCCTCTGTGTGCAGTTTTGAGCAGGAAGCCCCTTACTTTTAGTTCCCCAGCCATAAGGTGTCATCCTGTAATAAAATTAACCTATTAAGCTATGATGTGCAACTATAGCTTTTACATAGCATCGTAAGTCCAAGGAAATTAATTTGCTCTAAGCCATAGCCCGGGGCAGCTCTAAGCAATGAACACTTTTGTGAAACTTAATTGCTGTTTAAGTATTTCCTGCCTGCTTTCTCTCTCTGTCCTTTCCCCTCCACCTAAAAAAGAAAGCTCATAGAAGAAGAGAAAATAAATCCTGTTTGGTTTAACTTTATCAGGAAAGTAGATTCTCAACATGGGTGTGGCCTATTCCCTAGGACGGGAATGAGGCAGGTAGCCCTCTGTGGGAGTTGTCTTGCAAAGTGAGTGCGGGGAAACTGGACAAGGGTACTAGTGGTCACTGTAGACTGCAGGCTGAGATGGGGGTTGGCACTTTCAGCCGTCTCGTCTGGATTCTGGGATTAACAGTCAATTCATGCACTGTGCAAACGTCAACCATAGTTACAGGTGAGCCCCAGCTATGTCAGGGACACTGGGGATTATCTCATTTAATGTTCAAGTCAGCTAATCTCTGTTCCTCATTTCACCAGTAAGAGAAACAAATGTAAGGGCTAGGAACATGCTACCCCAAGAACACATTGCTTGCAAGTGGAAGAGAGATGTGATTTATTTCCAACTCTGTCTGATTGCAGAGTGCACCTTTTGTCTGATATTGTTGACAATAATAGTTTTTTTTAAGGTACTAGGAATCAAACAGTCTCATGCTTGCCAGGCAGGCACTGTGCTACTGAGTTACATCCCCAGCCCAGTCCTAATACTTTAAAAAGGAATCTCTTTATAGCCAATTTATAGGCTCATATATGAAGAGCAGGTATACATTCAATATATTTTGATTAAGAAATTTTATATTAAAAAAAGCAGCTAAGAATTAAAGAATGAATTTACCTTTTATTTATACCTCTGTATACTTTGGAAGTTAACCATATATTAATATCTGGTATGTGTGCAAATCCAAGTCCTTTCATGAGCTGACTGTCTGCAGGACATACATAGTCCAGGAAGCTTCATGTATCCTCTGTGAGGCCACTGTTCTTGTGGATGCACAAACAGGTCAGGTCCTGTAGACTGTGCCCTGCTTTAGGCCACTCTCCCAATGTCAAATCTCTATTGTAGGTTCAGGGAAGCCCTTGAGAAAACTTGCCCACTCTTATTCCAGGCTTTTATTCATTCTTCTGAGCCTAAAATCACCCCGAGAAGCCACCCTAAGAAGCAGGTAGCTGACTGATCCGAGTCCCATTTCCTATCCCCTAGAATGGCTGTTTCCAGTCACCCAAGCCAAGAAAACAACGCCTACTCTGCCAGGACTGGGACTCTACCTCATCTGCTAGGTCGCAGCCTGCCCGCAACAGAACATTGGCTGTCGTTATGGGCACAAATGCAGCCTTGCTCTCCCCATGCAGCCAAGTCTACTAATAGAGAGCTCAGCTCAATAAAGTTGACTCAGACTGTCCTTCAGAGTTATTCCAGGAAGGTCTCACTTGGAACTCTAAGTTGAGGATAGCTGACTTCTTTTATACAGTTGCCACCATTTACCTAATAACTGATGCTGAAAACCCGTAAGGTGGGGGTCTAGAGCCCCTGGTTCTGGTGTGCAGCTCCCTCACCTCACCTTCTGAATGATAAGAACCAGCGGCCTCATTGCTCCAGAGCACCAGAGACCTCTCCAACAGTTCCTCTCCTAAGTGTCACTGCTCAAGACGACTGTGGGGGAGCAACTGAGGCTGTCCATCCCTCACTCCGTCATTCAAGTCCTAGTGAGGCCTGATCTCTGGCTTTGGCCCAGACACGACACCTCCCTGGACTTGGGTCGCTCTGTTCGTCCTTCCTTCTGGCTTTCAGTTTTTATCTGGGAGATGCCCCTTTCCGTCCTGACTGCTCTTCGTCCTACTGGACCCTCCTGACCCAGACCCAAGGAGCTACTTCTGCCCTTCCTAAGGA
>RJWM01046802.1:0-10598 GCA_004363535.1 Dasyprocta punctata
ATTATTTAGCTCAGGCGGACCTTGGGCTCACGTTGTAGCCCAAGCCGGCCTTGAACTCACAACACTACACCTACCTCAGCCTCCTGAGTGTTGGAATTAAAGGCGTGCACCACCATGCCCGGCGCTTGTTTCTTTTTTCTAATAGCTTTTAACATTCTATTCTTTAGCTGAATTTCTGGAATCCTGACTATCATATACATCTTGATGTAGATTAATTTTTGATCATGGCTATTTGTAATTGTATATGCCTCACTTATCTGTAGGTCAAATTCTTGTTCCCTGCAGGGAATTTTTCTTCCTTGATATCTGTGAACAGATTTTTTATGTCATTTGCTCTATCTTCTGCTTTTTCCATTGGCTCCAATTAATTTTATGTTATTCTTCTTTGCATCATCTAGCAGTTGCTAGATTGATTTCTTATAATCCCTTGCTATTATTAAGAAATCTTTCTTTCATTTAAGATTGCTAAGATGATCGTACTACTGATTTTATTAGTTCTTAAAACAAAATAGTTAACATTAATAGGATTAGATTAATTTTGCATGTCTATATCTGGTAATCTGAGAAAATCTTTTGAAGATAACTATGCAAAATAACAACCTTTGTTAAGTTCCTGCCACCTTGTTTTGAAAGCCTGTATTGTTATTGCTTGGAGGTTTTTATTACCATTGTTTATTGCCTCTTTTGCTTCTTGTTTTTCTTATATTTTTTATTTTGCTTTGCTTTTCCCTCTTTAAAATAAAATTAAAAAAAGAAATCTTTCTTTCATGATCACTAACCACAATCTTATATACCTGAGATTCTGCCCTCACATTGGGTCATTCTGCTGCATATACTTTTAATCTGCATGTACTGTTATTTAACTGGATATCTCTTTGAATCTGTTTGATTGATTCAATTTCTTTCCTATGTTGGGCATTCATACTTCCATCATTTTCCTAAACTCCTATATATTTTTGCCTGTATGTGCTATAGTCACTAAGCATGTTTTTCATTATGATTACCAACTCTGTAATTATTTGAGAAATTATTTCTGATTTCATTTTTTCTATAGTCTCATTCATTTGCCTTGTTACTTTCACTGTAACCACTTGTCTTGGTTACTTTTTATGTGTTGCTGAGACAAAACACCTGACACCCCAAATTAGGGAAGGAAAGGTTTATTTAGCTTACAGTTGTTGGAGGTTTCAGTCCACAATCAGCTGGCTCCAAGGCAGGGTGGCATGGCACAGGAACAACACTTCAAGGCAGCAGCCAAGCAAAAGCAGCCAGAGTAAAAGGGGGACAGAGCAAGCCTCTTCTCCTCCTTTATATAGTACACAGGACACGCCCCCCCCCCAGGGTGGGTGTAGCATCCACAAACATCCTTGCCTTCCTTTGCACAGGATGAGGATGTTTACCAAGTAAGACCCCTGGCTCCCTGCTGAGTCTCTCAGCTAAACTTCTGACCTCAAATTGTAACAATGACCAGGTAACTGTGCTCTACACCCCAGGATGTAGAGCTGCTGCCTTACTTAATTAAGCTGCTACACTTCTCAAGTTGACACAATGTATAAACCGTAGCTCCTTCTGAGGCCACCAGCTTTCTAGATCTGCTGCATACAGTCTATCCGGGACTTTTCATTTACATGTCTATATTCCTTTCCTTACATTTTATAGTCAGTTTTCTATACCTGCCTTCCTCCTTTTTTGCTTTGTCCCTAGTTTTGTTAGAAAATGACTTTCAATAGTTTAGAGACTGTCTGTGAGCTAGTGGTAGTCATGGGCCAGGCCAACCCCTTGCTGTGGGACAACTGGCACATGAGCTGGTAGACAAGGGGTGCCAACCCCTCCCTCCCATGCAGCCAGCTGATTTGAAGAGGAACAGGCTGAGATGATAGCCACTGAAGTAAAATAAATAAATAAATAAATAAATAAATAAATAAAACCTTGATGCCTGTATTGTTTGATTGGCTTTGCAAGCCAGAGGCCAGTGATCTGAGCATACATTTGGAGGTTAGCAATATGCAATGTAGCAACTGTGGGGGATCTCCTTCTGAAGGTGGTAGCCATTGTTATTTCCCTATTATCTTGTTTTAAAGACCTGTATCATTTTCATTGTTTGGTTTGGTTTAATTATGTTTTGTTTAGTTTTATTTTATTGATTTTATTATATCTGATGGCATGGGCAGCTATTTTGAAGATAACAAGATACATTATGATAGCCATTGTTGACTTCCTAATATCTTGTTTTGAAGTCCTGGATCACTTTCACTGTTTTTGTTTTGATTAGTATTATACTGTTCAGTCTTGTTTGATTTTATTTTGTCTGATCGTATGGGCAGCTATTTTTATTTATTTATTTATTTATTTATTTTAAAGAGAATAAAACCTAACAAAATAAAACTGCACACCAGTTGGTTCACAGGAAGGGCAAACAGGCTTGTCTCTTTTCCTGGGCCCTGAATGATTTGTACAGCTCACAGGAAGGGCGAATTGGGTTGTCTCTCTTCCTGAACCCTGCATGGCTTGCACAGCTCATGGGAAAGGTGAATAGACTTGTCTCTCTTGCTGGGCTCCGCATGGATTGTGTGGCTAATGGGAAAGGAAAACTGGCTTCTTGTGGTACTTTTCCCAGACACAGCCTGGCTTCTGCCAACTCATAGGAAGACTATATTGCCTTGTCTCTGTTCCTGGGCCCCGCATGGATTGTGTGGCTCATGGCCAGAGCAAATTGACTTATCTCTCTTTCTGGGCCCTGCATGGTTTGTGCAGCCCATGGGAAGGGTGAATTGGCTTCTTGTTGTACTCCTCTTAGACTCAGCATGGCTTCATCAGAAAGGTGAATTGACCTGTCTCTCTTCCTGGGCCCCATATGATTTGCCTGGGCAGCTATTTTGAAGAAAACAAGAGGCGTTATGGTAGCCATTGTTGATTTCCTATTACTTTGTTTTGAAATACTGCATCACTTTCACTGTTTTGCTTTGATTGGCTTTATTCTATTTTATTTTGTTTGGTTTTATTCTTTTTAAAATAAAATAGAGACTGTGTTGAGGACCATATATTATTATTAGAACACCATTCTTCAAAGTCACCTTTTTTGTGTGAGTTCACATGACTCTCTGCAGCTCTTGGAAGTGGAGCATCTCTCTGGAATTCTCCATGGATCCCTGTTTATTCACAGGTTCACCTACAATCACCATGGAAAAAATTCTGGGACAATAAAGAAGAAGAAAGAATAAGAAAAAAGAAAGAAAAAGATAGTGGTTTTTAAATGTCAAAAAAAAAATTCATCGCAAAGTCATTAAAACCACCATATATTGCTCCAGAGAAGTGAAATAGAATCAGTGAGTAAAATTATGGGGTCACATTTGTTAGTCATACTCTGGATGACTAACATAAAGAAAAACTTTTAAATAATTTATCCAACACATCTATTCAATATATAAATATTTAATAAATAACAATTACTTGTCAATCATTCTTCCTGAACTAGAGATAAAACATGGAACAAAATGGGAAGGTCTCTTTCTTTACAATCTTCACATTTCAGAAGAGGAAAAAGTTATACTAAAGGAAGATTATTTCAGAGACTAAGTCCTCTGAAGAAAATAAATAGGTCTATGATACAGTATATTGGTGGAGAGGGTATAAAGACCAATAAAGAAATGAAAATCTCTAAAGCTGATAAATAAGAAGCACCTCATCAAATAGTGAGCACTCTTCCCACCATAAACATTCACATTGGATAATACTATTAATGTTGATAAATTTCTACCTGTGTAGCATTCTCCTAAATGCCTTACAACTCATTTCATTCTTGAAAAAACAAGAAAAAATAGAGCAGAACTGATAAAAAGATTATCTTGTGCATGCAAATGTAATCCTACTTTTACAGGGAAACAAATAAAAGGACAGAAAAGTTAATGAACTTGTCTAAGGTTACAACTAAGAAGCAAAACTTTAAACTCAGACAATTATATTCCGGAGCAAATGCTCTTAACCACGATATTGTTGACAACACTGAATTTATTGACCACTAAATTTGTTAGTCATACTCTGGATGTTGTTCACTCATTCAACACCCAACTTCCCTGCTCAGTGCCCAGTTTATGTCATGAACACTGCAAGTCACTAGAAACAGAGCTCTGAACAAAGGAGCCAAAGTCCTGTCTCTCACAAACTTGCAATGTAAATTTTAAGGCTGTCACTGGTTGTGCTCTCTGGGAAGCAGATGCTGAAATAGTCACAAGGGAAAAGTTTCATAGAGCTCTTACACCTGTGTGAAGAAGAGGAAAACAGTACACACACAAAACATGGGAAGCGTTAGATTAAATTCTGAGAGGCAGATTGTAACTCTACAGACAGAATCAATTACTGCAATGAAATGAAAGTTTAATAAAACCTTAATGTGCCTTATATTTGATTTGCTACACACTTTAATTTTTTGAGTGTACATATTGACATTTTATTCACCTAAGCACAAAAGTGCTACACCACATTTTCATAGCCATATTTAAGGTTGAAAGAAGCACTGGTTCAGAAGCAAAAAAGATAAAAGCCAGTGCTAAAATTTTCAGTTAAAACAGAAACCAATTCACATTGGCAAGAACAAATCTTAATTTTTTAAAATTCAAAGCAGAAATATAATGTTCCTACTTTTTTCAAGAAAAATCATAATTTGGCATTTGTGTAACAGACTTCATTTTATTTTGATTCTACGCAAATGCATATGCTAACAAGGGAATGGGAATTCCCCTTTACTGCCATTGACCAAAGACATCGCCCTTTGTTTTCAGACTTTACAAATGTCTTGGGAATCTCAAATGTCCTCAATATGTCTCATGACAAAGATGAGCAGCATTTCTGTAAAAGATTCTCATGCAAAGAACAGATGCGGGATGATGGGCTGCTACAGGCCTTTGTGTAACATCCGCATAAATTCCTGGTATTAATAACTGCTGTATATTTGGCAGTCTCTTAATACAATCACAGTCTCTTAATACAATCACGTCTGTCTTCTCAGGCCTCCAGGACTTTTTTCATGGTAACTTTCTAACCATATCTGTTCCCTCCTCTACCCACATTTTAACTGGGATGAAAATTTCATCAAGCTTTCTCCCAGAAATGGGGCAAGTCTGAGATTTACCATAAAGGAGAGAGTATGGAAAACAAGTTTTAGCCACTATCAATCAGAGTCTGGTTCCATGAAGAAATGTTTCAAAGTTAGCTAACCTCAAAGTTAGCTTAGTGGCAAGGGCGAGGTCACGAGTTTGATTCCTGGTACCAAAGTTAGCTTAGTTTCTCTCATATTAATCTCCTATTGAAATATTCAATGGAATAATATTTTTGCTCAGAGTTGGTGAAAGAAATAGGCAGAGTAAAAACCTGAAATAATAATTTCCCACAAACAATTTAAATTATTGAGATACACTATACACACAAATGTTTTATATTAATGTATAAAGCCATACTAAAATTGAAAAAGAGCTCTATCTGCACCCCTCCATAAAGAAATGTAGCCTGATTTCAGATCACTGACCTTGAGAGCAGAACTTCATCAATTTGGTGCATCTAGCACCCCATTGTATCTGTGATATGATACTTAGTACTGAACACTCATTATACCTAACATATTCAGGGAAAAGAAACTAGAGCATGAAACATTGGGGGTGGGGGGAAGAGAATTTCACAGATGCAATGAAGGCAGATGAACAAGTTTATTTATGATATTTTGAAACAGAAAATCTGTAGAAACTTTATCAGGAGATTAGCTGATACCATTAGCAGATGAAGGCAGAACAGAAACACATTGTATACAGATAAATAGGGAAATGAGTAAAAAATGATTAATAAATCTTCAAATTGTAGGTGAACTGAGGCAATAACAAACAAATAGAACAAAAGTAGGCATTTGATTACAATGCAAAATCTAGCCAGAATAATTGTTTCAAGGGGAAAACCGGAGTTTAAGAATGTAACTCTGAATTTGATTGCGTGTGCCTGATTCCTGTCAAAATACAGTTTCTACAGAATGGGCTTGCAAAAGAAAGATGGAACAACAGATACAATTTAGTTTGCCGAGATGTGCTGCCAACAGGAAGAAACAGAGGTACTTTTCAGATACTATCCTGATAACTTATGGTCCTATCTGTGCTTGAACGATGAAAATACGAAGGCAACAACTTAGCTCATGAAGATGTACCTATCACAGAACTAGCAACCGAGGACATTAGAGAGTTGGCAAGCAATTCTAATTATCCAGGAAATGTACATTCACTGCAAAAACAACTATTATGGGCTGTATTGTGTTCAAAGGGCAAAAATGTCTGCATGCATCATAGGTAGCTGAGTGTTGGGGATTTAAATATATACTTTGATTTGAGATCTGAGGATTCTATCTCCTGATCGTATGAAGGAACAAGTGCTCACCATCTCATCATGATGGATGTGCTATTAAAGCTCTTCTTCACTGACTGTACGCCTATCACTTATTCCAAGGGTATCCTAGGGTTCCTAGAGTTAAAAATAGTATTGTTTAGTACCATTTTTTTCTTTTTTTTTGGTACTGGGGATCGAACTCATAACCTTGTGCTTACCAAGCAAGCACTTGAGCCACTGGGCTAAATCTCTGGCCCTACTGTTTAGTACTTCTAATTTTTGTGATATAAAATAGTGGTGAAAACAAGCAAAAACAGATGTCAGCATAAACTGAATGTAATGAAATGCTGAACTATAGTACTCTTGGGAAAAATATATACAAATAGCTAATAAAAGTTTTCTTATAAGAAAAAGAGGTTAAGAGCTATTGTTAATAAATGTTTGAAAGAGAACTGAAGAGGACTCTTTTCATTAAACACAAACAAACAAACATGGATAAGGGACAAAAGAAAAGAGATTACAACTAGAATAATAAGAAAAGCAGTTATTTAACCTCTAGTAATGTTTGAGGGTGTTTTGCTCATGGATCACCTATTTTGAGAGCACATAAGGTCATTGGTAAACAGTAGAGGATTACATAGTGACCAGGGAATTCCTGGAATGCATGAAGCATAGAGATCAAGAACACCCAAAACATCAGTAGGAGAACAATCTCACTCATAGTAAGTATAAGAAATATGGCGTCAGCAATTTTAACATGTGGGGGGAAAAAAAGACATCTACAGCCTCCTTCTGTTCTAACAACTCCCAAGTTAATTTACTCACAGGGCCAGCATTGTCACAGTAAGGCTGCAGCAGTGTGAGGGGAAATTAGGAAAGGGTATATAACTTTCCATGTTAATCATAGAATTGATGTGTTTTGTTTCAAGCATATATATTCCCCTCTGATCCCGTGGTGTCCTATATGTGTATCATATAATAATATTGCTTAGTTTATAAAGTATATACACATATACTACTAAATCACAATGTAAAGTAAGATTGCTTATGAATTTTCCAATGTGAAACCTTCAATTTAATAAAATGGGGGATGGAAACTATAAGCACAGTTCAAATAGTCCCTCTGTATATTTCAGAAATTTGTGACAAGGAGCTAATACTTTACCTAAATTATTAGAGAAAATAATATGTATAAAGACAAACTAAACAGAGAAAATTATTGGTGGAATGCCATTAGTTGAGTTCTCTAGTAAGCACATTTTAGGAAGTAGTTTAGTTTGCAAGATGTTTAAGTGCCACTATCTTCCCCAAAGATAAATGTTTGAGGGGACAGATATGTTTAACATGACTTATACATACACAATGTAAATTGGCTGTGGTAGCCCATGCCTGTAATCTCAGCATTTTCAGAGACTGAAGCAAGAGGGTTCACAAATTTAAGCCCAGCATGCGTAACACAGTAACTTAGCAAAAACATATCTCAAAATAAAAAAAGTGCTGGAGATGTAGCTGAATGCAAAGGCCCTGGGTTCAATCCTCAGTATCCCCATCCCTCCCTGAACACAAGTGTATATATGCATAAAACATTAATATGAGTAATTTTTGTATCAGTGAAAAATTAATTTTCAAAAATAGGGCAAAAAGAAGTTCTCATAGAGTCCTTACATACTGAAGGGAAAAAGAAGCAGGACAAAGCAGGGAAAAGCTTTTCTGCAGGGTAAACTCAGCCACAGCCTCAGCTGATACCATGGGAAGCTCTGTAGTCTCTGAGGCTGTTTAGTGTTGTCCCAGCCTGGCCCAACACAGCAAGGCCTTTACACTCTTAAATGTGCCTGTTCTTACGTGGGCCACCCTGAGAAGTGTGAGCTTCGTGATGGAAGCTGTGAAGCTGGGGCAGTCTATGAAGGGGCTGTTGATACTCGCACTTCTCAAAGCATCAAGTCCCTCATTATTGGAGGATATGGTAAGCACATTAAATCTTCCACTGTCTGAGATGTCACATCCAAGCCAATAGCAGATAGTATGGAGAAGATAGATGAGTAGCATATTTAGATCTAGCTTTCTGTCTCAAGTAAAAGAGTAAGAGATTATGTAATGCACACATTTAAGAGGAAGTGGGGCATATTCGATATCATTGGTGTAGACACTGACAAGAGCTGTGTAAACTCTCCTCCTGTATGCTCAAATTCTCATTTGGAAGTCAGAGATAACAACTGCATTGGTTTTATATCACTATTGTGACAAATTATTATGAAATTAGCAACTAAAAACAATACAGATGTATTACCTCACAGTTTAGTTACACATGGCAAAAATCTAGGTGGGACCAGATGTGATGGCACATGCCTGTAACCCTAGTACTTTGGGAAGCTGTGACAGGAGGATTGCAATTTCAAGCCCGTCTGGGCAACTTAACTTAGCAAGATGCTGTCTCAAAATAACCAAGGGATGAGGATGTAGACCAGTGCGAATGCCCTGAATTAAATCCCCAGTACAGAAGACAAAAAAAAAGCAGGGTGGGCTTTGGAGTTCAGGTCCCACAAGCCTGAAATCAAGGCATCAGCAGAGATGCACTTCTAGATGAAGATCACTTCCTTGCTCATTCAGAATGCTGCCATAATTCATTTACTCACAGTTGTAATGCCTAAATCCCTATCCCTATTACTTTGCTAGTTGTTGAAGGTCACTCCCAGCTTCTTTACTTGCGGCCCCATCTTTATCTTTAAAGCCAGTCATAGTGGGACCAGTACTTTTTCAAGTTTCAGATTTCCTCTGCATCTTCCTCTGCTGCATCTCAGATGGTCTGCTCTACTCTTCTACTTTTAAGTACTCATGTGATTAGATTGGGCCCTGTATGGGGTATGCTATGTCCCCCCAAGTCCTCATATAATTTTGATGGGGCTGAGTTATTGGTTTGTTATTGGTTTGTTGATTGACAATGTGAGCACTGTGCCCACCCAGGGGTGGAGCTGACATACAGTGTAAGGGAAGGCCGGTCTTCCTCTTGTTCGCTTCCACTTCCACCTCTCTCTCTCTCTTTCACCAGCGTGGCTTGTGGCTTGCAGCTTACAGCCTCCATGAACAGCAGGCCTGCCATGCCATGCTGCCTTGGAGCCAACTTTATGGACTGAAACTCCTGAGAAACTGTAAGAATAAACCTTTCCTTCCCTAATTTTGGGTGTCAGGTATTTTGTCTCGGCAACGAGCGAAAATTAACTAAGACAGGCCCATCCTCAATAATACAGTGTGATCTCTTTTAAGGTTCATCATTTAAATCTGCAGAATTAATTTTGTCAGGGAACAGAGCTACAAATTCCAGGGATTAGGGTGTGAACATCCCTTTGGGAGTTATTATTCCATCTAACACGACAAGTCATATTGTTGTGTCTGGAAATAATGACAATGCCTGTCCAGCTGGCACAGAGTAAAAGCTCAAAAAACAAAGCTCATGCTAGGAATCTGGAGGAGGAGACTGATTAATAACCACTGGACTCATCACTAAGAGCTCTATGCAGATAAAGGACTGAGTCTTGAAAGAACAAAAAGATTTGCATGAAGAAAAAGACAGAAAGGAGTCTGTCATGTTAAATGAAAGTGAAAGGGCAAACATTAACATTTCTAGTAGCAAGACACACTCTTTGAAAACAAATAGACTTGAATTCAAATGCTCATACCACTTGTTGTGAAGTTCATCTTAAGCATTATAATAAAATTCCCAAGGCTTCTTTCTTTCTTTCTTTCTTTCTTTCTTTCTTTCTTTCTTTCTTTCTTTCTTTCTTTCTTTCTTTCTTTTTTTAAATGCTTGTCCATGTCCTGGAAGTAAAACAAGGCATTTTAGTATGCTGCTTTTTCCCTTTTGGCAAACCCACATTGTCTATACAACCATAACACTAGTTACTCCATGGGGCTAAGCAGATTCATCTGAAGTCTGCTTTTCTCTTTTACAAACATTAAATGTCTAGTACTGCAAGGTTCATGAACACAGGAGAAAACAGTCTAGAGTGGTAATCTCAAAACCCCTTTGATGATTTTCATTTCTTGGTGAAAATTTTGGAGAATGTGCTATTATTATAGAAGAATAAATGTATGTGTTAAACTTTTATATTAAATAGCAAAAATCCTAAATTGAAGTGTAGTCATTTTAATTGTAGATAAAATAATTATTAATAGATATATTAATATATTCCTTTTCCATTACAATTGATTGTTGTATATCCCTCAAAGTGCCTTTGGAGCAA
>RJWM01046803.1:0-12175 GCA_004363535.1 Dasyprocta punctata
TAAAGATTAAAATGTTGCTGGTCTGTCTTGATGATGTTCCAAGTAAGAAATAAAACTTTTCATTGTTAAGGTTTAAAAGTCTTAGAAAGCTGTGATTAAAGTCCACAGCCAAGTGCAGCCCGTTGGATAATGATTCTGTTGTCATGATTACTGCCCTGAGCTTTGTGGCCTTTTCTGTTCTTAGGAGAATGAGTAACAAAAGAAAGTTTATATGTGGAGGATAAAAGTAACTTTCCTTAATAAAAAGAAATTACCAAATAATTTGAGTAACTATTGTCAAAGCTGAAGTGATTTAAAATGCTTCTGTTGAAGGAATTATATAACTAAGAAGTTAAACCAAATATGATACTTAATTCATATATGCCCACTGTCCTAACTGCTTGTCACAGTGTTCCAACAACTGTGACCGAGGATAAATTTGTCTGCTGTGTCAATCTAATCCTTTATTCTCAGAGGGCACACATACTAATTTTACAAAATATTAAATGTGTTTGATAGTTACACTTTGAACTTTAGGTTTTTTAAAAACTGTGTAAAATGATACAGCATGAAATGTGCTTGTATACATTTGTTTCTATTGAAATAGTAATTTCTGTTGGACTATGTTTTAGAAATCTATTGACTAATGAGTATTAGGGATACACATGTTAAACTAGAATTTGGCTAAGCTTACTCAATAAAGAAAAACAACAACAGAAAGTGCCCCTTAAGGAGAAGGCAATGTTATTCACTCATTTTTCAATTTACTAAATACAGAAAAACTCTTCCCTTTCTCCAGCTCCAACTTCCAGGAAGCTGAGGCATGAGGTGAACAATATATGAGGTGTGATCAACCTATTGGGGTGTGATTGAACATGTGAGGTGGGATCAAATTTGTATCAAGCTGTGCAAGCTTTATTTTAAAATTTGCACTACAAATTTTAAATTTGCATTACAGGAAAACACAAATGGTCATCAGTCCCCCTCAAAATCCCGCCTCCTCTCTTGGGAAACGCTTAACTCACTGTCCTTGCTGCTTTCTGTAGCGGCTCTGGAATCGTCTATCTTGAGTGTCGATAGTTGCACTGTCCTGGCTGCCCTGATGTCCTGAATCCATTCCAAATGTTTTCCTTTCCTGGTCATTTTGACGCTGGGGAAGTGAGAAGTCACGCAGTGCCAGATCCGCTGAACAAACTGATGCAGACACGCCAGAATGTTTCTGCCAGTCCGCCACTCCTTTGGATGGCGCGCGGCAGCGGCTTTCACCATATTTTGTATCACACTGCAAACAGGACTGCCAGAGCTGCTTCAGAAAGTGGTATGAATCATGAAGGATGGGATAAGCCTGTTTTGAAGGGAAAAGTAGTATTTTGAGGGGGATTACTGGCAGTGTAACTTTTACTGTAATGATTTTTTTTTTTTTTTTTTTTTTTTTTTGCGGCATCGGGAATTGAACTCACAACCTCGCGCCTGCCAGGGCAGGCGCTTAAGGCACTGAGCCAAACTCCCGGCCCTGGTTTTTTGAAGCAGGGTCGCACTATGTAGCTCAGGCCGGTCTTGCGCCCGCGTTGTAGCCCAAGCCGGCCTCGAACTCACAACGCTCCACCTACCTCAGCCTCCCGAGTGCTGGGATTAAAGGCATGCGCCACCACGCCCGGTTATTGTAATGATTTTTAAAAATGTAAGTAAGCACCACAATTTAGAATCCACACCTCTTACTGAATGACCCATCAGTTCTTACTGACAAGTCACAAGGTCAGTTTTTATGGGTCTTATAGGTGTGTCAGAGAATAAAATACATTTTTCTTTATGTTTCTCAACAGTTACAGGTTTCTGAAGTTTGTTATGAATTTTGTACCTATACTCTCCCATCCATACTTTTTTGTTCATACCAAACTTTACCAATTAAAGTTTCTCCCTCTTTGTATTTCTTTTGAATCAAGTGAGCTCTTTCTGAAGCAAAACTGTCAGATCTCAATTTTGTCACCAAAAGTTGTGATTATTCTAAAGCATTCCAAGTCAAAAAAAAAATTTTTAGCAAAGCCATAGGTGTAGTCTATTTTATTTTATATCACTTGTTTCTGATTCTAGCATCATAAATTAAATACAGACTGATCATTTCACTTATTAACAAAAAAAGAAAGTACAATTGAAGGAGCAAAGATATGACATCTGGATATTCAGCATAGCAAAAAGTAAGTTCAGAACAGAAGGCATTAGAACAATTGAGGATGTGAAATCTGTTATAGTTGCTCAATTTTTCTCAGAGATAAAAATCTATAAAATAAGTAACTCCCCCAAATTCCCCCCACCACCACACACAACTCATCTTGATTTCAGCTATGTTTTTTAGATGAAATAACATCTGAAATCCAAACTCTTACTCACTTTTCTTCTTGAGCAAATTTTAGAGAAAATGCAGGCATTTAATTCAATCCAGTTCAGTAGGCAGAAGCCGAGGGCTGACTTTCATTCAGCCCTGTGATTAACACGGGGGCCTCTCTCTAGGAAGAGCCCTTGCTGTGAGCCAGCTGCCCTCTGCTGAGGGTTGCAGACGCGTACTTGCTGAACGTGTGCAATGCATAGGACTACAGAAGTACAACGAGGCCCAGAAAGAGACAGGAGGAACTTAGACCTCAGCTAGTGCTGTGAACTCCAGGTAAGGATTCACAAAAGAAGCGACACCCAAAGAGGCTTTGGTACAATCAATTGGAATTTAAAAGTAGCAGAAGGAGCGATGCTCATAGCGGGAATGTCGCTGGGGGTTGAACATGTGAAGTAGCAGGCACAAAGAAGGAGTAAGACAGAACGGAGATCGCGAGGGGACTTTAATGAAAGGGTTTTAAGCAGATGAATGACAAGTCAGTTCTCTGAGTGATGAGATATAATGTATTTAGAATTCACAGGCTCCTTCCATGCTACTAAAGCAAAGAACAAAAGCCACTCCTGAAATGCCTATTTATAAAAAACTTTAATGATGTATGAAAGATATAGTTATACACACACACACACACACACATATATATATAATTGTATGAAAGATACAATTGAGGGTACAATTCAGTATTATTTTTGGTAAACTTACAAAGTTGTACAATAATTCGTGCTACAGTCCAATTTAGGACTTTTTCATCAACCCACACCAGAATCCCTCCCACTCATTTGTAATCAATCTCCATTCCTATCTCTTTCCTAGCCCAGCTTCAGCCAACCACTAATCTGCTTTCTGCCTCTGTGCATTTGCCTTTTCTGCACATTTCATATAAATGGAATTACATGTAGCCTTATTTTTCTAAGAGAATAAAATCAAACAAGATAAAACAGAATAAAGCCAATCAAAACAAAACAGTGAACGAGAAACAGGACTTCAAAACAAGATAACGGCATCAACAATGGCTACCATAATGCCTCTTGTTATCTTCAAAATAGCTGCCCATACCATCAAACCTAATACAATGAAATAAAATGGAACAGAATTTTCTTGTTTTGAAATCCTGTATTGCAGGTAGTCTTTGGTGTCTAGCATCTTTCCTTCAAAGCAATGGTTCTGCAGTTTCTGTTGATTTGTTATTAGACAAGTACAGCAGAAACATTCTCTTCCCAAAGAGACTGTGAGCACCAAGGGTAGACGTGGGGAAGGGATACCATGTGCGATGGCCAAGGGAGCAGAGGATACCAGGTTTTCAGGGTCTTAGGATGCAATGCCAGTGGAAGAGAGTTCGGTCGTGTTCAAAGGCAGCCTGCAGGCTTCGTGAGGCAGCAGGATGCGAGGGTCGGTGGCTACGGGAGCACATACTCAGGGCTGTAAGCGAAGATCACGGAGCATAGAAAACAGAGGCCGTGTGACGCCAGGTGTGAGAACGGGCTTGAACTGGGTGTGAGACTTTCTTAGGAGTGGGAGTGCGCTATGCAGAAGGATAGGACCAAATTATTAGATTTTCATAAAAGTGGAAAACCGCACCCCTAAATGAGGAAATTGCTACTCAGGGCCTATGTTTCTTTACATTTTCTTTATGATGGAGGTTGTGGTGTAGGAGTGAATGTGGAGCTCAGGAAGACTGGTCCCTGTCATCTGGCCAAGATGAGCACTCTAACAGTGGAGGTGAAGGCAAGCACAGAGAGGTGAAGTTTTTTAGAAGTGAAATTCAAAGGGCTTTCACCAAAGCATGGTTTATGCTTGGCATAGCTAGGGCAGAGGTTGATAAGATCAAACTTCTTCCAGCTGATTCCTTAAATCAGGGCTCAGACAGCAGAGGGGGCCATGTTCAGAGGCAGCTGGTAACTAATCCCAATGCCAAGATACAATGCCTTGCATTCACATGTCAGTTTTTGATTGACCGTAATCTGCTTCCCTCTATCAGTATGAGGAAGGTTCACTCCACATGTCAAGGTCAGGATGAAGACTCCCCAGGTCTCCAAGCCCAAACCCTCCTCCTCATGTGCCACAGGACTTCAGATGTGACTTTGCTAAACAGTGACTTCAGAGATCTGCTCCCAGGACCTCTTGGAAGGCAGGACTGTCTCAGCATTGAATCTCCAGTGGTTAAAAAAGTGCTGGGAACAAAATTAGATTGGTTGAATTAATAAGTGAAACATGGCAATCAAAGGAAATGCAGTTTCCTGCCAAGGCTTCAGTGCTATTACTTATGACAAAAGCACCATTAAAATGTCTAAAGGCAGTCTCTGTAACTATTCTGAAAATTGGGAAACTATCCCAAGAACCATTTTCAACTGGACTCCCTGCGAGCCAAGCATAGTCAAGCATGCCTATAGCCCAGCAGTCAGAGGGCTGAGACAGGAGGCGCTCTTTAGTCCGGAAGTTCCAGACCAGCCTGTGCAAGAGCAAGAACACAGCTAAAAATAAAAATTTTTTTAAAAACCTCCCAGTGAAACTCATACATTTATGTTAGTAGTCTCAATCCTGCAACTCTAGGTTGAAATGTTGACTATTCCTCATCCAAAATACATGGGAGAAGTTTTAAACTTAGGAGTTTTATCTCCTGGGGAGATAGCCTGAGGATGGGACCCAGCTTTAAACATAAAACTGATTTATGATACATATGTGCCTCATACAGATAAGCTGAAGGTAATGTTGCATGATATTTTTCCTGAGTTTTGACTGTGACCCAAGATGTGAACAGGTGTAGAAATTCCCACTTACAACATCAGATCAGTGCTCACCAAGTTTTGGATTTTTGAGCACTTTGGATTTTTGGCATGGGGATGCTCAATATGCAGAACATTATGGAATTGAAACTGCTGACATCCTGCAGCTGGGATGTGTGTAGGTACCAGTTTCACTTCCATTTGATAACTGAGACATCAAAGGCTCAGGGAGCAAAGGAAGATAAACAAGTGGAGCTAAATCCAACTAAAAAACTTCTGCACAACAAAGGGAACAATTGACAGAAGAGAGGGCAGCCTATGGATTGGGAGTCATTTGCAAACCATATGTCTGAGAAGGAATTAATATCCAAAATATACCAGGAGCCTACACTAATTTAAAACAATGGGCAAAGAACCGCAATGGAAATTTTTGTAGGAAAGATGCATGAATGGTCAACAGATAAGAAAATGTGCCTAACATCACCACTAATCATTAGCGAAATCAAATCTACAATGAGGTGGCACAACTTGTACCTGGTAGGACAGCTACTATCAAAAAGAAGAAATCAGTGCTGATGCCAGTGTAGAGAAAATGTAAACTAAGGGAAAAGTACATTGGCACAGCTATTGTGAAAAACACTGTGGAGATTCCTCAAAATATTAATCATGGAATTAGCATATGGTCGAACGATTCCTCTTCTGGTTATATCCACAAAGGAGATGAAATCACTAACTTAGCTGTCTCGCCTATTGCAGTATTATCCACAATAGCTGGAAAATACAAAAGCAAACTAGAGCTTAGTCAACTCATGAATAAAGAAATGGTTATATAGAGAGTTTGTGTATCCAGATACATACAGTGGAGAATTATTCAACCTTAAAAAAGGAGGGAGTCCTGCTACAATTAAACCTGGAGGACATTTTGCTAAGTGAAATAAATCAGACATAGAAAACTCCATGACCTTACTTATATGTGGAATTTTAAAAAGTGAAATGCATAGAAATAGATGGTAGAACAATGGTTACTAGAAGCTGAAGGATAGAGGAAATAAGGCAATGCAGGGCGAAGGGTGTACACAAGTATGTATTTATAGGATGAAAAAGTTCCAGAGAACTAACGTATAGCAAGATGAGTACAGGTAATAATAATGTATGGTATTCAAATAATCTGGGAGTCAGTTTTTTTAAAAAAAGCATAGAAAGAGAGCTCTGTGAGGTGTGGCAATGCGTGCATTAGTGATTGTGGAAATCATTTCCTTTCACGATGTGTGTGTATCTTGAAACAGAAAGCGGTACACTTGGAACATACATAACTTTTATTTATCCATTTTACCTCAGTAAAGCAGAAAAATGAATCTTAAAGTAAAAAATAAGGAAACAGTTGCTATTCAAGGCAAGAGTTATAAGCTAAAATAAAAGAAAGTAAACGTTGGTGCAGTATCCCCTAGTAATGCAAATTACGTGTTTAACCACATATGATACATGTTTCAATCCCTCAGTGCTGTGATGGCTGCAGGTACACAAAGCCATGTGTGTTTAACTCAGACTTTTCTATGCCCTCTTAACAACACAGTGACCCAGACAAAACTCATCATGATCTCCTCTTCCTTCACAATGAAGGAGAACTAATGGGATGGTTTGGGGTTTAGTTCTGGTTCTGGTTCTGGTTTTGGTTTGGTTTTTTGAGACAAGGTCTCACCACGTATTCCAAGCTGACCTTGAACTCGTTATGTAGCCCAAGCTGGCCTCGAACTCATAGCAATCCTCCTGCCTCAGCCTCCCCAGTGCTGTGATTACAAGTGTGTGTCATGACACCCAGCTGAGAACCGATGTTTGCTGAGTGACTATGGCAGGCTCTTGATCCACCTGCAAGATTTCACTAACCCTGGTAACAACTGTTCAAGGTCTGTGTTCTCACTTTTGATAGTTGAGAAAATGAAGGCTCAGGGAAATTAATTTACCCAAAATCACTCTGATCTAAAGTATCAGAAGCTGGAGTGAAACCCACTTTACTGATTCATTACTCAGTAATGATGTACCTGTTTAACTGTTTCACCGATAGATTATGGGTTTGTTTAATTTCCATTTAAGAAACTTCAAATTACTTAAGCAGATGTCACTTATTTGATTGACCTCCAAGGTGCTTGATTAAAAATCAAGTTATATGCATGTTTCTTTGATTAATAAATATATTTTCATAACTCATGAGAACTGCTGGTTCTTGAAGTGGTTTTTTTTTTTCTTTTAAAGGCATATGTCAGAGTGCATACTGGGTTATCTGGGTTATGATTAACAGGTCAGTCCTCATAGGGGAAGACAGAGATGACTGAGTGTTATAAGTTTGTCAGGGGATCAGCTTATTTGTGATCATATAATTCTGCCTTAGTATCTGATCCAGTGGCCTTCACTGTCAATTTTACTTTTCAACCTTTTAAAATCAAGGCGATTTCTTTTGCATTTCCCAAGATTTGAGCTCGAAAATGTAGTACTACCTCATCCAGTTAACATTTGTCAACTCTTCAAAGCCCATTGAGGAAGGCTTTCCACAGTATGGCTTTTTTTTATCTGCCCATTAATCTGGTAAAGAAGGCATGAAAAATATTTCCCACTCAGCCAGTAGGATCTCTAGTACTATTCACTAGAATGTAAATCACATCCTTAGTATTGTGGGCAGTGCACTCATTTTTGTGCCAGCTTGCACTATTGGTCAGTGTACGTTAATTCTATATTCTGTTTTTATTCTATTTATATTCTATATTATATTTTTCCTTAAGGACGTATGTTTGGGATTTTTTTACAAGTAGATGTATGAATTTTTTATAAGATATATGAAATTCTGCAGAAGAATTTCACACAAACTCATAAAGCTTCGAATCATAAATTGTCTTGTCTAAAACTGTTAAGTACTTTAGGATATGGTATCTACTGGTGACTCTTAAGCAGTATACTTTCAGTATTCCTGTGATAAGTGAATATGGAAATGAATAGTTTCTAGTATGAAAGCATTTACCATTCTGAGATATTTTTAAATTTAGAGCTATTTAGTTTTTATTTTTTAAGAGTGTGTTTGCAGTCCATAATGATCGCAGAGGGCACTGGCATGTGGTGCAGCACATTCCCTCCCCGTCCTCTCCTTTCCCACCGTCCTCCATCGCTTTCTGCTTGAGAAGGACCTGTCTCTGTCTTCCTGTTAGTTCTCTTTTGTTTTGCTCTTTATTTATTCTTTGGGTTTCCTGTATAAGAGAAACCATGTGGTATTTGAACTTGTGGACCTGATTCATTTCACTTAATATTATTGTCCCAATGTGACGCGTCCTTTTCTAGCCATGTTCTGCTGACAAAGTCCAAACATGGAAGGAAAAGAGAGACCCATGTTCTGCTGACAAAGTCCAAACATGGAAGGAGAGAGAGAGCCCACCTTCGGGAACTCTGTGGACCTAGCCCGGCTGGACCGCGGCACCAATGCACACCCATTTTCCTGTAATTCACTGAAGCTTTTTCTTTAATTCACTCAAACTTATCCTTCTTTGTGGCAGAGTAGTACTCCCTTCTGTGTAAATACCACCTTTTCTTCATCTGTTCATCTGTTGATGAACATCATAGGCTGCTTCCAAGATTTAGTTATTATGAATTGTGCTGCTTGAAGATTGGTTATGCATGGATTTCTATAATATGCTGCCTTTAACTCTTTAATTTGGTTTTTAATAACTTTCTCATTCATGGAAAATCAACCTTCTTTTCAGTTCTCTCCATAAGCTCTTCACTTCATGGAAGAAATATTCTAGGACCAGGAAAGTCATGAGCAAAAGCAGAGAGACAAGAAACTGATAGATCGTGCAAACTCCAGCAGAATCATTTGTGTAGAATGTATAGGTATTGGCTAGTCAAGAGATGAAATCTGAAAAGCACAACAGAACCTGTTCAAGTGTGATTTTGCATAATAGTTTGGTAAAGAAAAGTAGGCTTCATTAAGTTGATTTTTCAAGAGATTCTGCATGGTTGATTTTACTTAATTTAGCATCAGAATTTGAACTCTAATAGGTAACGGAGTTGCTAGGCCAGAGTTTGAAATTCTCTACACATGTTAACTCATACAACCCTCTCAATAACTTTAAGTAGGTACTTTTATTCTCCCTATTTTACAAATAAGAAAATCAAGACAAAGAAGTAACTCACACAAGGCCACAAGGCTGGAAAAGTGAGGAGGAAAAATCTGAAACCCAGTAGCATCACTCTGAAGCTCATTCTTAACACAGTGCAGCGAAGCAGAGCTCACCCCAAATAAATTGCAGCTTTGAGGTTGTACCATGATTTTTTTTTTAGCTATTTGAATACATATTGAATTCAAAAAGGTTTTGTAAACATTTGTTCATAAAACCCAAGCCTCCATTTTATTTGGAAAGTTTCACTAAAGAATAAATGATACATGATAAACTGTACATACTGAAGTACACAGATTCACAATAGCCACAATATGTAAACAACTCAAATGTCCATTAACAAATGAATAGGAAATGTGGCCTATATAACAATGATTCCAGTATTTGGGTTTAAGAAAGAAGAAAGACCTACCATTTTTGACAACATGAGTGGACATGGAAGGTACCATGTTAACTGAAATACATCAGCCACAGGATGTGTACTGCATGACTCCTATTCAGTTGGGCACCTAAAATATTCAAAGATATAGAAGTAGACAGTAGATTTCTGGTACCAGGGAGGGCTGCGGAGTCTTGAAAAGGTATAAAGTTACAGTTACACAAAAGACCAAGTCCCAGAGAGCTGCAGTACATCACAGCTCTATAGTTAGCAATAAGAATTATATATTTAAACATGTGTTCAAAGGGTAGATGCCATGTTGAGTATTCATACCAGAAAATATAAAGTTACATAAATAATAGAACAAAATCAAAGGACTAAAATAAAGGACACTCTTGGAAATGATAGATATGTTTATTGCCTAGTTTTTCATGAGTGTATATATAAACTTGTCAGATTGTTTATATTAATCGTAGGCAGTTTAGCATAGTAACCCTAACTAAAGCTAGAAAAAAAGTATATAATTTGATGTTTTTAAATGTATACCCCTAGTGAAAGCTTCACTATGATCAAGATATGGAACAATTTGTTATCCTCAAAAGTATCCTCCTGACTCTGCTTATCAAGCTTCCTGCCAAGACAAATACTGTTCTGCTTTCTGTTACTAGAGATTAATTTGAATTTTCTGGAACTTTATATCAACATAATTATACATTATAGTCACTTTTATGTCTGGCTTCATTTATTAAGCATAATTATTTTTAGATTTATTCATGCTGTAATGTTTATCGATTTCTAATGCTGAATAATATTCTATCATCTAAATATACCAGGGTTGTTTTAAATTCACCTTTGGATGGATATTTGATTGCATTATTCCAGGGTTTGGTATTATGAATTGGCTATTAGGAAATATTAAATTTTTGTGTGTATATTAAGAAAAGGGAGCAGGACACAAGAAATATGTGTGTTTTCACTTATAGAGATACAAACTAAGGCACAATGAATCTATGCAATACGAAGTTATAAAATGCTTATCCTCTGAGAGATGGGTGAGCGACTGGACAGGAGCCTGAACAGGCTGCTTTAGGCTCTGGAAATATTGCATTTCTTCATCTTGATCCTGATTAATGTATAATTTCACTACATGAAAATTCAATGAGCATTATATTTACAGTACATAGTCTTTTACAGACATCTTTCATACCGATTAAAAGTTAAAATAAACAGAGGCTAATGTAATGGTCATGATCAGTCTAGATTATTTTCCCTGTGCTGTTTGACTGACATGGTTGCATCTTGTTTTGTAGTCCTATTACTATCCAGGTAGAAATTTCCATGATACTAACCCTGTACTTCATGTACTGTTGCCTTTATACCTTTTTCAGTAAAATAGTTGTTTTAGTCTGTGCCTTTCTGATCACACTACAAAATTTGTAGAGGAAAAAAATAATGTCTAACTTTCTTATCTCTGTGCCCAATCTCGGGCATTGTTCTTGATATAGAGTAGTTAACAAATTCTTGGTTGAATAATATGAAGCTTCCTCATGGTTTTGATGCATTTAATGAAAATTTAGCCTCTGAATCTTCATTATTTGTCTTCTGTTGAAATATTTTTTTTGTTTCCTACAAATTGTTGATTAAGTTGCATAATGTCAAAATTTTTCCTTCTAACCTCGTGTTTTATTCTAAGTACCAATTTTTTCAAAATAATAGCATAATTATCTAATAATATTATATAATATTCCATATTATCAAGCACTTACCATGTGCACAGCCTGACAATATTCCCACTTCACAAACAGAGAAACTTAGTTACACGGATGTTGAATATCTTGTTCAAGATCTCATGACCAGTAGGCGACAGTGTTCAGATTTGAACTCTGAAACTCCTGCTCTTCTCCGCCGTAGTCTCCCGTGGTTGTTTATACTATGTTACATCACTGTGCTTCCTCACTCCCTCCAGAACTTTTAACAAAACGGTGGCTTTTCAGAGTGGCTTTCTCCGAGCACTTTACGTGAAATCCAGCATTGCCAGTACCCTCTATTGTTTCCGCCCTGTATTTTCTTCATAGCACTTAGCACCACTTGATATATTAAATGTTTTCTTACTTCCTTTTTATATATCTCCCCCTACTAGAACAGTAGCTCGATGAAAGCAGCGACTTTATCTGTTTTCTTTTGGCTGTATGCCTATCTCTTACAATAAAACCCGGTACAGAGTCGATATATGGTAAATATTTGTTGGATGAGTGAATGATTGAATACTTCGCCAAATCAGCTTATACTATACCACGTGGTACTATGAGGGTAGAAAAGGTTTTTAAGCCTTTAGTAGAATCACTTCCTCCTTAAATAGAGACCAGAAAGGGTCTCTAATAGGTGACATCGTGGATACTAATACACATTCCATGTAGCCCAATTGAACATACTCTGATGATTTTCACCCAAGAGCATTTCTGAATAGTCCTCGAAGGCCCACACCATGTGAGTTTTTATTCTAGAAGAAATCACTCTCTGACAAAGGGGAATCCAATGAGGGTTTTGGGCT
>RJWM01046804.1:0-12178 GCA_004363535.1 Dasyprocta punctata
TAAGTGAAATAAATCAGATGCTGAAAGGGTAAATAAGATTTGAAATGCACAAGAGATATTGTGAAATGGGAAGAAACTGTTCAAAAGGAAAGAGAAACTGGGATGGGGGAAAGGAGAAAAGAAGGAAAGAAAAAGCAAAAAATATACATATATATATGATAGTTAAACTACTATTTTCTCTTAGTTCATTGAAAAAGGTTTGTGCTAATATTATTTGGACAATTAAATACCTATTTTTTTACTCTGAATAACTAATTTAAAAATAACAATACACCATGTGTTAACCACTGTTACCCTCTTATTATCTTGTTTCAAAATTTTGGGTTTTTTTTCTTTTTAAAATAATAATAAAAAAGAGAGAGACAACCTCAGTTAGCTGATGATGGAATGGGAATCAACCAAAAATTCTATATTTGGTTAAGACGGGAAAAACCTTCCTATCACTATGGATTGAAGCACGAGGGGAAATCAACTTAGAAAGACTAGATTTCAAGTTAGCATTTCAGGAAGTGAAAATTTGGCTTTCTACAACTATCAGCTAAAGAGTTCATCATTTAAAAAAATATTTTATATACTTGCAGAAAGGGACAAAGGAGGCAAATAGAGAGTTTCTTTGTCTGCTTCTGAAATGCAGCCCAGTCAGGAACAACTTTTACAAACTGGAAAACTCCCACAAGCTTGGGTTTTACGTGGGCATTTGAGGTAAACCTAGGGTTTCTCAGAATCTCAAAGGTCTTTATTGATCTTGCTTAAACATTCCAGGTTAAAAGAGAAGAGAGCTGCATAGTTTAAACACTTATTTTGGAGAGACTCTTCGGGCCTTGGACTAAGTATTTTCAAGATTTTGGGGAACAAAGCTCCAGTTATGAAGAGAGATGTGGATTTGCACTTTCAGAATGAGCAAGTGCTCTAAAATATTACGCCTCTGAGGGTGTCAGAAAGGATCCTTTCACTATGTAAAACCTCAAACAAAAACCAGAGAAAAGTACACTGCATCCCCATGGACCCATCATCCAGCTTCATCCATCACTGACTCCCTGTTTATAAAAACATCTTTTGAAGCTGGGCGTGGTGGCGCACGCCTTTAATCCCAGCACTTGGGGTGCTGAGGTAGGCGGAGCGTTGCAAGTTCGAGGCCAGTTTGGGCTACAACATGAGCACAAGGCCGGCCTGAGCTACATAGTGCAGCCCTGTCTCAGAAAACTAGGGCTGGGAGTTTGGCTCAGTGGCTTACACAGCTGCCTGACAGGTGTGAGGTTGTGAGTTCAATCCCTGGTGCCACAAAAAACGTATCTTTTGAAAATAATGTATTCCTTCGTTTGGAATAGTAACACTTATTCACTCCTTCCAGAGGGAGTGGACAGGGCAGGGTGCAGGCCCCTTGGGGACAAGGGGGACATTCATTTTTACTTCTTAATACGCACAAATATCCAGAGGTGATTAAGGATGATTTTCACTTATAAATCTCTGTCATATGGGCACATAATTTACTTTTTTATTTGCTTGGATTTCGGTTTTTAAAAATTTTTTATTTTTAAAATTTTTTTACAATTTACTTTTCTGACTTTTGCTTCAAACCCCCTCCCTTCCTTGCTAATTCTAGTATCTGAATGTTCTGGAAGGTTCGGTCCTGTAGTCGTGCAGTGATGGCAGTGGCAGACGGCCCTCTGAACCCTGATCAAACAGTGGAGAAATCTGGAACGCCATGGGACGACTCGGAGTCCTGTGTGATCACTGCTTCAACACAATGAGAAGATTAATTTCCTGGAAGGTGCAGGTGTTCTCGGTCACACATGCCTGTGATCCCAGCACTTCAGAGGCTGAAGCAGAAGGATTGTGAGTTCACAGCCAGTCTGGGCTACATGATGAGTTCAAGGAAGGCCTGGATTACACAGTGAGATCCTCTCGCAAGACAAAACAAAATAAACAAAAAGAAAAAATAAAGAAAGCATAGATATTCTGCCCGAGTGGCTCATAGACAGACAACTCAGATTTTAATGCGTTTTCCCGCTGTCCCTTTCTTCTGTCCTCTGTATCCTGCCCAGGCTGCAACCCTGTTGGTTGATGCCACCACACTGGGGTGGGTCTTCCCCCTTCAGTTTGCTGGCCTGCATGTCATTTAGCCAGGGACACGCCCAGTACGGTGCTCCATGATTACTAGGCGGTTGTAATCCATTCAAGTTGACATAGCACAGTTACAATGGACGATCACACCTGCCTAAGTCCCATGAGAGAAGCGCTCTGGCCCCTCTCTCATGTCCCAATGAGGAGGGAGCGGGCCGCCCAAGGAGCGTCCGCTAACAGTGACTCCTTCCTCTCCGGCAAGGCGCATACACGCCAAGGGTGGAGACAAGGCTGACCCTGGCTGTCTCTCGGGGGACCGGGAGGAGCTACAGCGATTGCGGCAGCCGACCCCACAGGGACGGATGGATGTATCCTGCTACACTTGGCTGCCCCTAAACTGAGGGCCAGACCGCTTCTCTCATGTGACTTAGGCAGGTGTGATCGTCCATTGTAACTGTGCTATGTCAACTTGAATGAATTACAACCGCCTAGTAATCATGGAGCACCGTACTGGGGTGTGTCCCTGGCTAAATGACATGCAGGCCAGCAAACTGAAGGGGGAAGACCCACCCCAGGGTGGTGGCATCAACCAATAGGGTTGCAGCCTGGGCAGGATACAGAAGAAAGAAGAAAGTGGCCCCATTTTGCAAGCACCCCAGCCTTTGGCCTCACCTTTGGACACCAGTGTGCGGTTTCTTTAGCCTTCCGAGGCAGACCGCACCCGTGACTCTCCGCAGGAGCTTCTGGGCTCTGGCCTTGGACTGAGCTGTGCCCTTGAACCCTGTGTCTGTCTTCTCGGGGTGTCCAGCGTGCAGGCGGCCATGGGGGGCCCTTCCTCCCTATCCAGTAAGCTACCCATCCCCACGCATAATCACATGTATTTTCTATTGATGCTGTTTCTCTCGAGAGCCCTAAATAATACACAGGTTCTGCATAAGAATGTAAGAAAACAAAGAGTGTACACAGAAGCCTAAGGAGCCAGTAAGATTTGAGGAAATTGTGAAAGAAAATGAACTCAAGAGAAAGGAACATGGCAGCCAGGTGTAAACAGGGGAGGAATGAAGACAGATGGCCAGTCCAAGGATGGGGCATCCAGGAAAGGACAGCAGCTTCAGATTCACCGCCTAGAACCTCCAGATGTGAAGAGCTAGCAGGACCCCAGATACCACATAGGCAAACTACTTAACTTACAGTTCAGGAGGAAATAGACCTGGAGAGGCGTGGTTTGCTCGTTAGGCCATTCAGATGTTTGGGGTCTCCCTTTGGACGAGTGCCCTCTCTCTGCCTCTCTCTTTCTCTGTCTCTCTCTCTCTCTCTGTCTCTCTCTCTCTCTTCCCCTTCCTCCTTCCTTTCCTCCTTCCCTCCCTATAGAAAATTCTGAGCTGGAAAGAGATAAATCAGATTAAATCACTGAGCAAGACTCTACTCCCCTGCACACAGAATTGTTCATGGATCAGGAGGATCTCATTCAAAATGAGTGGGTCTGGTTAGAATTACAAGTCTTTCTGAGCATAGTGGTACACAGCTGTAATCTTAGCCTCCACTTGGGAGGAAGGCTGAGGCAGGAGTATCCCTCCAAGTTCAAGGCCAGCCTGAGCTACATAGTGAGTTCAAGACCAGCCTTGATTACCTGGTGAGACCTTGTCTTAAGAAAAAGTCTTTTCCATTTCTCTTGTCTCTCCCCAAAGTCCCTTATCTGACTCCAGCTCTAAACAGTAATTTACACTGAGGCACCATCTGACCCTTTTTTCTTTCTCTTCCCTCCCCCGTTCTCTCCCCCAGGCCAACACATTCAATACTATTGCCCTGCAAGATTCACTTAGGATCACAGAACTTTAGAGATAGAAAGGACATGAGGAATCCTTTGGGGAGGAAAAAAAATTTTCTCATTTTATATACAAGGAAATTGAAGCCCAAAGAAGAGCGATGACTTGACCCCAGTCACCAACACAGTTGGGGACAGTGCTGGGCCTTTTCAAAGCCACTCCAAACTGGGTCTGTAAAATGACGAGTCGCGTCACTTTGCAGTATTTCCCCTTGGCCCTTCCGGTTACCACACGTGGTCTGACGGCAGGGAGGGGAGTCAGAGGAAGAAGACAGCGAGGGTAGCCAAAGGCTTCCTACTCCTGGTTCCCGCCCATCCTGCAAGTGTCCTGAGTGCCTGCCCTTGGGTCCATGAAACCCTCTTAAAACCAAGTCTCCTTTTGGTTTGCTTGTGGGGTATCCAGAAATGAGATGGCCTAGGTTCATGTCCCAGTTCCAATATTAACCAGCTGTGTGTCCTGGGCAGCTTCTAAATCCCTATCATGGTGGTCTTTTCTATAAAGAAAAAAAAAAGGAAAAATTACCAGTGTGGAGTTACAGTGAGGATTGGGTTACAAAATGCATTTGAAGAGCCGGGTATGGTGATGCACACCTTTAATCCCAGCACTCGGGAGGCTGAGGTAGGAGAAGTGTTTTGAGTTCGAGGCCGGCTTGGGCTACAACGCGAGCGCAAGGCCAGCCTGAGCTACACAGTGCGACCCTGCCTCAAAAAACCAGGGCCGGGAGTTTGGCTGTGACTTAAGTGCCTGACTGACGGGCGCGAGGTTGTGAGTTCAATCCCTGGTGCCACAAAAAAAAAAAAAAAAAAAAAAAAGCATTTGAAGTACCTAGTGCAAGGCCTAGGGTGGAGCTTAACAGTAGGGGGCTTGCCTAGCATGCATGAGGCCCTGGGTTCCAGCCCTAGCACCATAAGCAGGGGGAGATTCTTAGTATAATATCTGTCATTCATTCAACAAAAATTAATTATCTATAATATACCAGGCACTGGTACAGAATATGTTCACTAAGTGTTACTGCTACTCATATTAGACTGGCTGGTGTTCACTGCGTGGTGACTGCTTTTAGTTGTGTGAGGTTCAGCAAAGAAAAGACGAGTTCTGACCTATGAATGAACAAAGAAAACCCCCAAACAAACAAAAACAAAACCCAACAGAGAAAAACAGAATCAGCAAACTGAAACGACAGGGGCGCAGAACGAAACATGAATCGTGCACGTTGCTTACTAGGAGCAGATGCACCTGGAGGGACGAGCGGGATTCTGGGATCTGGCACCTGGAATGGATTTCCCTAGGAAAGCCAAAGGAGTTGACAGCTCTGAAATATCCTCACTGTCCCAAACCTCTACTGGGCACTCTCTTCCTGAAAGAACAGACGCCTCCCTCTGTAATGGAGGTTATTTTTCTCCCTTTCAGTTTGCCTGTTTTCCCCGGATAGTTACCACTGGCTAGTTAAGTCTTTCCCATAAGTTCCAGATTCCTCTCTCAGTTAGGTGTGCTCAGCAATTCTTTCTGTTCAATGGATCATAACTGACCACAGAAGCGAGGAGCTTGCAAACACCCCTCGGTTGCTTCTTTCCTGTTGAGGCAACCTGGGAGCTGCCCATTGAGATGAGGGCTTTGCAAGGCCGAAGCAGCCTGGGCTCCACGTAGCCTCACAGCGTTTGCAGTCCATCGTCAATATTTGCAAGCACTGAACCGCAAGTCTGCCTGCTCACTGACTTTATGGCAACCCCAGTGCAATACCTGCCACGTTTCCAAGGTGCTTCACAGACATAGGCAGAACCCCAAGAAGCCTGCGTCAGCTGAAGTGCACATTTATCGAGAACTTGGCCTAGATCCCCAATCTCCCAAATGAATGCATGGCGTAGGCTTAAACAAATGAGACAAACAACTCCAGGAGAATCAAAACCCTCTGCAGAGTTCTTGACTCTGGTGGCTAAGACAGGGGATGTCTCTGGGCAGCCCGTATTTATTTAGTATTCAAACAAGGAAGGGTGTCTTAGTTACTTTTCGCTCGTTGCCAAGACAAAATACCTGACGCCCAAAGTTAGGGAAGGAAAGGTTTATTCTTACAGTTTCTTGGGAGTTTCAGTCCTTTAGTTGGCTCCAAGATAGGGTGGCAAGGTGGGCCTGCTGTTCATGGCGGCTGCAAGCTGCAAGCCACACGCTGCGCTGGCGAGAGAGAGAGAGAGAGAGAGAGAGAGAGAGAGAGAGAGAGAGAGAGAAGCGGAAGCGGAAGTGCAAGAGGAAGACCCGCCTTCCCTTACACTGTTCTCAGCTCCACCCCTGGGTGGGTGTAGCAGTCACGTCATTAATCCTGGCGCTAGACAACAAACTGATCACAAGCATCAGACTCAGCCCCATCAAAAGTATGAGGACTTGGGGGTACATAGCATACCCTATACAAAGGGGTTAGAGTGGAAAATGCAGGAAGCCTGAGCAGGACCTTGGGAGGGGTTCAAGGACCCCTCCAAGTAACAGACTATGTTAATGTAGGAGAAAGTCTCCAGGTGACTTTGGCTACAGGAGTGAAATGCCTGCAGCTACAGTCTCTCTACCTTATTAACTGGGGTTGGAGCCAGGTGTCCTCAGCGGTGCCCTCTCTTGCCCTTTGAAGTGCCTCTTTATTCTCAGCTCAGCCGTGCCCGGGCCAGGCCAGAGCCCTGCACATGTATTCAGCTTCAATGGCTCCAACACACGTTCCCCGATGAGGCCCAACAGGGCCGTGTTCCGCCTTCCTGTCGCAGCTCTCGTGCTGTGAAGCAGTGTCCTTTTGCAGTCCAGTGTCACAGTTTTCATGCATTTTGTGGGACATTTTGCTGTTTAATGCTAAAGGGCTGCATGGTGTTGCTGCATGCGAGGGTGTGATGTCCCTGACAAAAAAAAAAATGTGTTCGATAAGATTTGCTCAGGCACAGAGGGGCTGATGGCCACGTGTCCAATGATGAAAACAAATTTCTAGAATTTACCTGTCTGCAAGATGGAGATAATATTACCCATCCATCCAGTTTTCCATATTCCCTTTTATTATAAGGAGCCCATGATGCCCGGGACACTGGCACAGACCTGCTAGATGTTATCACTACTATGATAAGAGTAGCTCAAGATGAATTCCTCTGTGTGTGTGTGTGTGCGTGTGTGTGTGTTGGTAGGAATCCAACCCAGAGCTTTGCACCTGATAGTCAAGCACTCTACCAGTGAGCTACATCTCCAGCCCCAAGACTTTTTTTTTTTTTTGGTTATGTCTTTCTTTGGTAAAAGAGTGAAACTCCTAATTAATTTTTATTGAGTGTTCTTTTATGCATGAGACATAGACTAGGCACCTTGCATGCACGATCTCATTTAGTCTCCGCAGAGCTTCTGTGAGGCACACAGTTATGATCCCATTTTAGTGAGGAGGTTGCTCTGCACAGAGGACTTGGTTCCTGGCCCACAGTTGCACAGGGGATCCAGTGCTGGAACCCCAGGCTGCACATGCTACTTCTTGTCCTCAAGACTTTTTTTTTTTTTGGCAACGAAAAGAATCTTAATGCAAAAATTGGTACCAATAAATGGTGTCTCAAGGGAAAGACCTCCAGAATTAAGCAGAAAATGGATCAATGAGGAAACTGCTTGGCAGTCCTCACGGGGATTAGAAGACAGTCCTGAAGTGAAGATGGACTTGAAAGCCATTAGCATGCATTGAAACAACTAAAGTGGATGAACCTAGTTAAGAGTTTGCAGAATACGAGCAATGACTGAGAACCACACACTTAAAGCTTGGAAAGAAGATGACCAGAAACCAAAGCGGAGAGAAAGCCATCCAAATGAAAAACTGGACAGAAGTCACGGAGCCAAAGATGGGAAAAATCCACTGAAGACACAAGGTCAGAACAACCTGCGGTGTTTCTGAGTGACACCGGGGTCACTCTCCCTGGGAACGCTTTCCTGAACGGTTCTACATTACGGTGGTTCAACAAGAAAAATCAGTATGAGTCTTGGGAAGAAAAGGCAAAGCAATCCCAGCACTCGGGAGGCTGAGATAGGAGGAGCAATGTGAGTCTGAGGCCGGCTTGGGCTACAACGCAAGCACAAGGCCGACCTGAGCTACATAGTGTGACCCTGCCTCAAAAAACTAGGGCCGGGAGTTTGGCTCAGTGGCTTAAGCACCCGTCTGGCAGGCGCAAGTTTGTGAGTTTCATTCCTGGTGCCACAAAAAAAAAAAAAAAGAGGCAAAGCAGTGAGGATCCCTGGTGAGAAGTGGAGCAGACCAGACACACAGCATGAGAAAAGAGGTCCAGTTTGTCCTGACTGAGACAGCCGGTCAGATAAAGTATCATTTTTGTCTTAAGCAGGCTTCTGTGGGGAAGTATGTAGAGGAGTCTACCCAGTCTTCACTGCAGAAACCCAGGTGTCATCTCCTCCTAGACTAGACCATAAGCTTCACAACAGAGGCTAACACTTGTGCCTAAAACTATTACGAATGCAGTGCTACATAAAGGAGTTGTTAAATAAATACAACCAACTCCACCTATCTCTGGCCTGCACTATAGATGCTAAGATCTCTATCACGGTGAGCAGCTCGGTACCTCTATGTGGATAAGGTCCTAAAGTTTTCACTGTAGAGAATGGATAATCCTTCTTTATTTTTTAAAATTTATTTTATTTATTCTTTTTTAAATTCTTCTTTATAAAAGAGCTCCAGAACTGGGCATGGTGGGGCATGCCTATAATCCCAGCACTCATGAGGCTGAGGTGGGAGGATCGTTGCAAGTTTGAGACCAGCCTGGGCTACAAAATGAGTTCAAAGCCAGCCCAAACTGCATAGCAAGACCCTGTCTCAAAAAGGACAATAAATAAATAAATAAATAAACAAACTCCAAACAGTAAGTGTTGAAGGAATGAGAGAAATAGAACCGTGCAACAGTAATGACTGCAAACAGGGTCCATGGATGAAAGCTAAAATTAGTGGGCAAAAGTTCAAGGAGAAACAAGTACTTATGTAATCTCAAAGTATCTCCTCCCAAATATTTATTAAATTATAAAGGGAAAATAGTTAACTTCACAGGAGAGAAAGCCAGCAGGCACTGTCCTAAGGGATCGAGGTTAATATCACGACTACTGAGTCACCTTACGAATACATTTGTACCTTCCATATGACGTCCCGGGAAGGGCACTGTCTTGGTTACTTTTCTCTCACTGCTGAGACAGAATACCTGACGCCCAAAATTAGGGAAGGAAAGGTTTATTTCTTACAGTGCTTGGGGATTTCAGTCCATACTCAGTTGACTGCATGACAGAGTGGCGTGACGGAGCAGCCATTCATGGCGGCTGCCAAACAGCAAGGCACAAACTGGCAAGAGAGAAAAACACACCTTCTTCTCACCCTTACACTGTATGTCAGCTCCACCCCTGGGCAGGTGCAGCACTCACATCACCAATCCCAGTGCTAGACAACAAACCAGTCACAAACACCAGACTGAGCCGCATCCATGCCATGATAACATGAGACTTGGTGGGGCCACAGAACCATACCCATAACAGGGGCTTTATCTCAGTGGTAATCCTTCTAAAAACTCACAATGTCAGTAGCATCATGGAAGATATCACATGAGCCCAACTTGAGGAACAGTCTAGAAAATACCAGAATAAGATTTTTTAAATGCACCAAGGTGATAAGACGGAGGCAACTGTCACAACCAGAGGACACTAAAGAGACAGAGCAACTAAATACAGTGTTTCATTCTGGACTGGCTGATGAAACAGGGACAGGATGCATGGTTTTGTTGTTAGTATTTTACAGCATTGATTTCTTAGCTTTGCTCCTTGTACCACAGATATTAAGAGAGAAAGTTGGGCAGCAGGCCTACAGGAACTGGTATCTCTGCAATGCTTCTGTGAGTCCAAAAGTGTTTCTGAGTTGTTTTCCTTTCCTTGTGGTATGGGTGGTTGAACCCAGGGATCACCAAGTTATATACGTCCCCAGCCGACCTGTGCGCCACAGCTAATAAGATACCAGGTGAAGCCAGCTCTGCAGGTGCTCCTGCCCCACCGGGAGCCAAGCAACTGGCATCTGGTTAGGTGAGCCTTCCTCACTGTGTTCTGCTGTGCATATTGCATCTGGCTGTCGGTCGAGATCTTCCTGGACTGTGCCCCTTTCCAGGCTGTGTCTTGGCTCTACAGACATTGCTCTAGAATGGCTGTGTGTCTGTCTCTTCAATTGTTCCTCTTCAAGCCTTGTAGGTGACTACTTCCTCTTCCCACCCCTTCAATATTCCAGTTTCCTAGGTTTCTGTCTCCACCCCTCTTTTCTTCTATCAGCACTGAATAGATCTTTGTTATGCCTAATCCCAGGCACATGATCATGCCTAAAAATAGTTATTTTTAGCACTCTCTAAATATGCATGTCATATTTCTGATGGGGATTTGAATACCACGTTATATATTGATTTTTTTGTTTTAATCTTCATTTTATGAGGAATGACTAAAATCCTTTTCCTTGAAATATAATATTTGTTCTTTTCTTAAATTCTGGCAATCTTTTTGTTTCTTGTTTGTTTCATTGTGGTTTTTGAGAGATGGTTTTGCTGTTCCAGGCGGGCCTCAGACTCTTGATCTTTCTGTCTCTGTCTCCTGAGTGCTGAGATTACAGGTATGTACCACCACACCTGGCTTCACTGTAGATCATCTTTACATACTTCATTTTTAAAATTGAGATATAATTCACATAACGTGACATTCACCATTTTGGGGAGTACACTTCAGTGCGTTTAGTATCCTCATTACAGTGTGCAGCCGTCACCGTTATCTAATTCCAGAGCACTGTGTCACGCCAAAGGAAGCCGGCACCTGTTAGCCTCCGTCCCCACCCTTCCCCGCCTGGAGCCTGGGTGGTCACTGATCTGCTCTCTGCCCATGGATTTGCTCTCCTGTAGGTTCATTTTCACTTTCCCCACTCGGTCGTTCTGCCAGACGGGCATCTGGGTAATCACTATCGTGGAGGAGGTTGCAGTTGCCTCCTTACCATCCACTCATTCCTTCCCCTTGGGAGGCAGCCCTCGAATTGAGGTGTGAGACTGGCCCCACCTCTAGCTCCAGGAGAAAGCCTTAGCGATGGCCTCCACCTCGCCTCTGTGATCGGTTGAGGCATAAGCGATGACCTAACGTCTCAGTGTGGAGTGGCGCTTAGGTCGTGTGTGTGTGTGTGTGTGTGTGTGCGCGCACACCCGTGTTTGGAGGTGGGACTTTTTTTGGACTGGGTCACGGGGCCTGTACTCCTCAGGACCATTCCACCTATGGGTGAGCTGATGGCTGAAGGTGTCATCTGGGGGCGGGGCCTGCTGGAGAAGGTGGGTCCCTGGGGTGTGGCTGGAAGGGCGTCTCTCCCTCCCCTCCCCTCCGCTCCTGGCTGCTGGCACCGCTTTCCTCCCGCTGTGCTCCTCTGCCATGATGCTTCTGTTTTGGCGCCACCTGACTGTGGACTAAAACGTCTAAAAACCATGAGCTCAAATAAACCAATTAGCCTTTAAATTGTGAGCGTTGGGTATTTTGTCTCAGCAACAAGAAAGTGACTAAGACATCCGGTTAATGTCCAAACCGTAGATGTATGGCTTGCTGAATTTTCTTTTCTTTTCTTTCGTGTGGTTTTTTGAGATAGGGCCTCGCTTTGCAGTTTGAGCTCACCTTGAGCTCACTTTGTAGCCCAGGCTGGTCTGGAACTCACAACAATCCTCCTGCCTCAGCCTCCCAAGTGCTGGGATTACAGGCGTGCGCCACCATGCCGAGCGCCTTGCACACCAAGCGGTAGAACATTGCTGCACGCTGGCCCGCTCCCAGGTAAGGTCTGACCTCCAGAATAACCGCTCTTCTGAGCCTGAGCTCGGAGCGTCTGATCAGTGACTGAGAAGCGAGTCACGGTCTCTCATCCCCTGGACGTGAGTAAATAGGCATCTGGGCCTCGGAGTTTGGGGAAATCACCTGGGCACCTGAGTAAAACCAGCCTAGGGCTAACGTGCACCCGCGGGGAAAGCAGAGACAAGTGATCCGCAGAGAGACAAAGCACAGCTCTGATAATGGCGGGCTTTATGTGAAAGAGACAACAGAGTAAGGTATTTCAGTGATTAAACTTAATTTTCCTCAACTCACAATTATTTATTTTTAATTTTTTTTTGGTTTTGTTTTTTAAGACAGGGTCTTATTACACAGTTCAGGTTGGCCTTGAACTCACTATGGAGCCTAGGCTGGTCTCAAACTTGCAGGGATCTTCCTGCCTCAGCCTCCTCAGTGCTGGAATTACAGGCCTTCGCCACCAT
>RJWM01046805.1:0-12176 GCA_004363535.1 Dasyprocta punctata
GAGGAGGAGGAGGACAAGGAGGAGGAGGAGGAGAATGATAATGACAACATCCCAGGTGTCTCTGATGCACAGTGGGTAGTGATAAATGCTGAGATATATTTTGAAATAGGACAAAGCCCCTCAGGAACCTTATAGGGACATCTCATTGACTTCCCTCTTATACTCCAGGACCCTCTTTGCTTGTCTCCAGTTACAGTCAGGGATTTCTGAGGTGATGAAATCTCAACACAGAGAAAAAGCCAGAGACCAGCTTCCTCCTTCAGCACATGCATGCTGCCATGGTGCGTAGTCTTTGGAGATTTCTCTGTTAGTAAGCTTGGTCTGCAGTACAAAATACCATAGATTGGGTAGCTTTGAAAAAGAATGGAAATTTATTTCTCACAGTTCTGAAGGTTGGAAGTTGGAGATCAGGGTGCAAACATGATTGGGGTCTAGTGAGTGTTCTCCTTCTAGCTGCCCAGTCACCACCTGCTTAATATGTCCTCCTCACAGGGTGATGAGAGAATGGTTTCTGACCTGTCCTTATAAGGGCACTAACCCATCATGGGGGTCCCACCCTTGTGACCTCTTCTAACTCCCAAAGGCCTCACCTCGCAAAGACAGTCACATTGGGGCCAAGGCGTCAACATATAATTGTTGAGGGGACACATTCAGTTCATACAATTTATGAAAAGTCATTTATAGCAGGGCACACCTGTAATCCTAGCTCTGCGGCAGGCTGCGGCAGGAGGATCACAAGCTTAAATCCACCATGGGCAATTTAGTGACTCATCTAGACCTTGCCTCAAAAATAAAATAGTTTCAAAGAGTTGTGGTTGCAGCGCAGTGCAAAGGCCCTGTGTTCAATCTCCAGTGGGGGGAAAAAAGAAAATGAAAGGAAGGAAGGAAGGAAGGAAGGCAAGAAGGAAGGAAAAAGTCATTGGCAACTTAAAGTCTAATAGGTGTAAAGAACGAAACCAGAACATCTGTCCACCAGAGGAAAGGGGCCTAGTGAGGTCATAGGGAATGAATGTATCAGGGTTCTCCCAATACGAGCTCTGGGTACCTGAGGACTAACAGAAGCCAGGGTGCAAAACACATCTTATGTCTGAGGAATTGAATACTTTGGGGGATGTGCAAGCATCTTTCTGCTAAGGTTTCTTAAGAAGACCACACTTCTCAAACTGAGTTCCAAATGCACATGGCGGGTAAGAAGCGCATTTACTGCACAGAGAACAATTTAAAAGTATATCATAGAACACAAAATACCAGAGCTTCTAATCCAGGCACTGCTCCCAACAATCAGCCTTATTTTCCTCTGGTTTTTAATCCATCATGCTGACCTTTTCCTGGTCCTCTGAGGACACTCTTGTTTACAAATCTATATTAATTTATTACTGATAGGGATCAGTCTGAAAGTCTGTGCCAAGGACACAAACTATCACATCCTGACCCAACTTTTCAAATTATCTTAGAGGTTGAATGCTACCCTTTCATATCTTAAATCTTAAATCTTTCCTAAAGTAGATAAACAGTATTTTTTATTAGTAATCCTCTCATTTTAGTAAAGCAATTTACTTAGTTTTTTTTCTTTCCTTTTTCCAAAAAAACCAATATGGAGAAGTGGTAAGCGTGTGGAATGATCTTGTGGAATTACGTGTATCATTAATGATGAGGCCTGGCCATTGCTAATTCTTTATCTGTAGCCTCCTGGAATTTTCTGGGTAATTTCTATATATGACCAAGCGAAGTCATAGATTTCAAGTCTTACTATATGTTCTTTACTCACAGACCTGGTTTTCATAATTGGGGTCATCTTACTTTCTGTAGTGCTCTTAGAGCAGGTAGTTAATTAAATGAAGTCTTTACCAGACTTTCCTTTTATCCTCCATAGCAGTAAACAAACACTTAAATGAATAGAGTCAAAAAGCCTGACACCTGAAGGTTCATTTTCCTTGAAATGGGGTTGTTGCCTTAATCTTTGTATTTCTGCAGAGTCTCTTTGCTTCTTACATTAGTTGTACAAATCACGATCTATGTCTTATTCAAGTACAAGTGTAAAACAGACTTGTAGCTTGATGGTTGAAGAAAAACCGTAGCCTCTGCTAAAAACGAATACTGGCTTGGGACCAGACAAAACCTTCATATGAGTGAGAGACCTTTCCCTTTAATGGATCGATGAAATCGATTGGCAATTGAGAACTTCCTCCATTCACCTCAGCACAGAACTCTCTCTGTTTCAAAGCCAGTCCAAGGTGAGTGTCTGCAGGCCTAATGTCAAGAATGGGAGAGGAGAGGATGACCAAAGACAGTCAAGAAATCCCTGTGGTGAATTTACTGGCTGTTGCCTTCATTTGTTCTGCCAGGAGAGAGGAACTGGGTCCCGCTTTTCGCTGTGGCCTTACATAACAGCCTTCCTTTTTCAGGCTAGATGGAATTCACAGAGGTTCTTAACCTCATTCCCTTCCAGCTAAAAGCTGTGAGTCATTTTATGCATGTAATTGCCTTACTCTTCCATTTTTTCAGTGGAGCTGAGGGGAATAGGGGCGGAGGGGCAGGTCACCAGCAGAAGTCTGAGGGGTCAATGGAAGAAGGCAAAGAAACACAGGAATTGTCTGCCTCCTTGATTTTTCTGGAATTCAATCTCCTTTTGCTGAGAATGTTAGCTGTCTTTTTTTTTTTTCAGACAAACATGTTTATTTTGACAATAAAAGATAATGTATGAATTACATTTCTTTCTTTGTACTCTCCAGAATTGTCTAAATGTACTACAATGAATATATGATCAGGAAAAAACAAACCATCAATGCGGAAAAACTCCTGTCATATCACATTGCCATGAACTCCCCCTGCTTTTTCTGTTCATTTTATCCTTTCCTGATGAAATTGGGGGGAAATTTGCCATATTTTGAGCCTCTCATTTTTCCCACTATTTTAATTCAATGCTCCTTCGGATGATCATTTGAGCCACAAGTAACCAAGACCAAGTGTGTAGTCTTGTCAGGAATACCTCCATTCATTTGTCTGATTTGTTATCTCTAATTTTAAGAGCCGTCCCAAGAGGGGTGCAGTTTCACATGCTTATAATCCTGGCTATTCAGTAGGCTGAGGCAGGAGAATCACAATCTCAAGGTCAGCCTGGGCACTTTAATGAAATCCTGTCTCAAAATGAAAAATAAAATAAAATAAAGAGGGTTGGGGGTGCAGCTCAGTGGTAGTCTAGCATGCACAAGGCCCTGAGTTTGATACCTAGTACTCAGTGTGTGTGTGTGTGTGTCTGTGTGTGTGTTTATGTTTTCCTGTCTGTCTCAGTGTAAAGGTCATCGCCTCCATGCAGCTCCCTTGACCCTTTGCATTCTTAACCTTCTACCCTTTACCTTTATCCTTCTTTCTATAGTCACGTGATTGATTCTTACTGCACCTTAACGCCATGAAGATAGGTCTTTGCGGGGACTCTATTTACCTCACCAGCGAAACTGCCAGGAAATCCCATAGTGGGGTGTGGAGCTCCGTGGTACAGGACTTGCCCACCACACACAAAACCCAGGGATCGAGCCTCAGCACAGCAGAAGATTGAAACAAAGAAAACGCAGAGTACCTGGTGTGCAGCAGGAGTCCAAAAATGTTTGCTGAATGAGTGAATTACATGTCCTAGCCGAGGTTCTCCTTGGCTTTGTGGGACTCTAGTCTCAGCTGTTGGGGAAAGTGAAGTTTCCCGTCACAGAGAGAAATACCTTCCCTTTAAATCTTGCCCTGGTTAGCCAAGTGTGGTGGTGCACTCTGGAAGGCTGAGGCTGGAGGATCACAAGTTTGAGCCCAGCTGGGGCAATTTAACAAATGAATGAGACCCTGTCTCAGAATAAAAAAATAAAACAAAGGCAGGGATATATCTCAGGGTAAAGGCTCTGGGCTCAATCCCTAGCACCACAAAAATAAATAAACGAACATGTATCTTGCCCCAGTTTCAGTTCTCTTTTCCATTCACCCTTCCCCACTTCAAGCTTGTTTGAAAATGTGCTAAGTATGACTTTTCCATTTTACTGCAGGAATTGTATCTTTTTATTACTTATCTCAACAACTTCCTAGCAAACATTATTATTCTCTGTAAAAATAAAACAAAACAGCATAAGCTCCATCATGCAGCCCCTTAGATAACTAATTTGTTATGACTTTTTTTATTTTAAAAAGCAAAACAAAGGATAGAAATGATACAGAATTTTTAAAAAATAGCAGGAAATTAACACTAGTTAATATATTGCATAGTGTTATCTTAGAAGTAGTTGCTCAGATTACAAGATTTAGGCATGAATAAAATGATCAAACAATCAAAGCACAAACTGTTCTTTTTGATGAACAGAGATTAGTAGTATAGTTATCCTTCTTGTATATATATATACATATACACACATATATATGTATACCTATATACATATAATCTTTTCCCTTTATCCTTTTCTCCTCTCCCCATCCCAGTTGTTCTTTCCTTTTGATTGGTTATGAATTTTATGAATTGATATTATATGTCATGATTTTAAGTGAGTTCCTTTATACTTCTGTCTCTGTATGGAATCATGGAATGAACTTTGTGATTTAATCATTTCAAGAAATAAAATATTTTAACTAATGTCAGTCACTAGAAAAACATCTTAAATTGTAACAAAAAAAGCCCAAATAACATTCAAAGTAAAATTTGTCACGAGTTATCTGATGAAATTCAATGAGGCAACATTTTTACAAAATGTTTACAGTTGAGGACAAATAAAAATTGTGTGAAGCAAATTCACCTGACATATTAATTGATTATAATCATTCAATAAAAATGTCTGAATTTTTAAAAACTGTGCTCCTACCCAAAATAATAGCACTATAACAACTTAGGGAGGTAACGGTATTGGGGATCAGTGAAAAAATTGATTAAAACTGTAAGATAAACTGATTTTAAATTAATAATTAAGTTGCTAAAAATATTATTTTCACTGATTTTTCTATTACTATATCACATTAATGAAATTTGATAAATCCTTTTGTCAGATTTTTTACTCATTAAGATTAAAAACACATTACTACTACTTACTTTTCTAATTCACATGTATTTTTATATTGCAAAGAGAAATTTCTAGAGGTTTCTATGCAAAAACCTAAATTAAGCAAACAAGAAAGGTTAACTAAAGCTGGGTGTGGTGGCAGATGCCTTTAATCCCAGAACTTGGGAAGCTGAGGTAGGAGGAGCATTGTGAGTTCGAGTCCCGCTTGGGCTACAATGGGAGCGCAAAGCCAGCCTGAGCTATACAGTGCAACCCTTCCTCAAAAAAACTAGGGCTGGGAGTTTGGCTCAGTGGCTTAAGTGCCTGTCTGACAGGCGCAAGGTTGTGAGTTCAATCCCCAGTGCCACACAAAAAAAGGGTTAACTACATTGTAAGTCAACTGAAAGAAGTAGAACACAAACAAAGTCTTTTCTTCTGGATTATAAAGAAACAAATGTAAGGTGTATGAAATGGAGCCAAGTTCACAGGTAGTTACAGGCTAACTGTATTCCATTGTAAACTGGCTGTGAATGTAGAAGGGACAGCTGTGTTAATGCAAACATACCCTGCTGGCCATTTGTGGATCTAGAGTAACAATAGTTGTAGGATATCCAACACCTGCTGAGGTCATAGCATAATATTATTTTAACTAATATGACCTGCTCTGTCATGTTCAAGGTTCAGATAAGGTCAGATCTTCTTTGAATGCCAAATTAATCACTGCGACTCTACTTGCCCAGATGTGCAAGAAATCAGCTTTTTCTCTTGAAGGCCTCTCCCAAGGGCACAAAACTTTCATGCAATCCAGTCGAGCTAGTCCTGCTTGCAAGCATCTTGCCAAGACAGCCTAGGGAATCTGATTAGTCTCACTGATGGATTTTGTGTTTTCTGAGGCTGCACTTCTGTAAAGGCCTCTGGTTTTCTCTCCACTTAGCCAGCGTTCCCAGTGTTCCTTGTCAGAATAAGTAATGCATGCTAGGAACCAGCTCTCAGGAATCTTCTAGAACTTGATACTGGGCCTCGGGGAGTCTAACTAGTTTGCCTTTTCCTCCTTACCCTGATTCCTGTTGCAAACTAGTTGAGTCCCATAAGAGAATCCAAATCCTTAAAGGATGGGAATTTTAAGTGCTTTTGTTTCCCAAAAGATTGAGTTTCCTGTGCAAATCTGCCCACATTGTCCTCAAAACACACTACTCCTGCATACCATGGAGCATGGGAAGGAGGATACATACTTTGGTAAGCCGAACGCAAAACAACTGATAACCAAAAATTAAAAGAAAATGGAAAAAGCAGTGGTTTCCTAAACCAAGGAAACACAATTCACATTTATTTGCTGCACCATCTGGGCCACCAGGTTTCCAGAATTATTTAAATGGGAATCTTTCCAGGTAAATTTAAGTTCAGCACTAGGCAGTAAAACAATATTCAAAGCACAACACAACCAAAAGCCAGTTTATTTCTCAATCTCCTCTTGCATTAACCTACTTCCTTCCAGTTATGTGGGCAAATATTGCTGGATGTAGAAACTTTTATTTTAACATTTCTGTATAGCATGCTGGCAAAGAATGAGGCTACCCATACAGCTCTAAAAATATATTTCATGGTATATTCAGTCAAGAAATAGCTGTTAATTTTCTGTTTTATATAATTTAACTTCCTGTACATTTTTAAAATATTTATTCAACTTCAAAGATTCTTTTATTGGAAGAAAACTACAAATCAAATATGTTATCTGACTAAAATATAGAAAGAAACAGTATGATTTTGCTACTGAGGAATTACAGTCTGACAGTTACTGGCCAAACTTAGCAGTTTGACTGTGATGTAATACCTGAATCATGTAAATTCAAACAAACCAGAGAATCTCTTTAGTTATCTTGCCTCCAGCTTTTGAATGTGACATTTTTAATATTTACATCTTCATAGTAAGACTTTATATGTAGTTTTAAAAGCTTATCTGGTTTTTATTCTTTTCTTAATATTCATGATTATACTCTTTAATCTTCAGAGTTACCTCTTAACTTAAAATGTTATTTATTGAAACAAAAAGTTTTTGTTTCTCGTCACTTATGGAGTTTCCTTTTGCATTCCAAGTGTTATTTGAAAGGTATGTGTTTTTAATTTCTCAGTCAAATCTAATGTCTCTTGACTTTGATGTAGTATAAAAGTCTGTGAAATACCACATGAGCAGTTTCGAACACTTTATATAAAGTGGTTTACTAAGCAGTGTTTTTAAAGTAATGAACCACTCTAAAATAATTCTATAGGATTTTACAGAAAATCACTCAGAGCAGCACCTGCGCCGCTGGTAACTAAGATCTATTTGAAACAAGGTCTTTCAAAATGTTCTAGAAGTTCATTTTCAAGATTATAATCTCCCATCTGTGGATTTCTCAGACACTGACTTCAGCTGGATTTTTATTTCCAAGTCAGCAAATTGGCGACATTCCGTCCAGCACAGAGGAAAGAAGGTTCATTGTATTAATTAGGATTTTTTGCAAATGACAGAAAAATGCCTCTACTGTACTTTAGACAACAAGGGAGATTTATTGACTCATAATTAAAAGTTCCAAATAGTCTTCAGACAAGGTTTGAGCCTGTAAGTCAAGCCATCTCACTAAGAAAGAATCCCATCTTCTGATTCTTCTGCGCATCTCAACGCTCTCCACTCCTCCTTTGCACCTCCAGGTGGCAAAATAGCAGCAGCATTCTGGGACCGTACTTCTTCACATATGGATGAGGAGTTGGCTCTTTCACAAGTCTTGGGACTCATTGTCTCTTTGAACTTAACTGTGTAAGTTGTCCCTCCCTGGACCAGCCTCTGTGGTTTCAAGGGAATGAAACATGTCAATGATCTTAGACCAACCATCTCAACTCCTTTTCTAGACATAAGGTTGAATCCTTGGGCAGGAATGAAGTCCCTGCTGTGCCCTGATGGCAGGAGATTAGATAATGGATGTGGAGTGGGCACACACGACCTCCCCTTCTGTTTACTCTTTTACTTCCTCCATTGGTTTCTACTGGGAGATGCGGAGGTGAAGGAAATAGCCATGTAGATACTGGCAGCCTATTTGACTGCTTTCAGATCTGTGTTCTTAACAGTAGCCTACTGTCTCTGGCCATTTCCATAGAGCAGGGCAAGTCTATACTCCTCTGTTGATGTAATTCATTCAGCGATCATTTATATTATTTCATGCATTCATTGGTTCATTTAACTTATATCTATGTGCTTGCTGTTGTACTTTTCTTCTCATCTCTTGTATTAGGACTGTGTGAATCTTCCAGACCCAGTTGAAAGAGCTGAACCCAAGAAAAGCTAATATGCTTAGAGTTTTGGGGAGTAGAGGAGACAATCTGAGTAAAGGGCAGTCCTGCCAAGAGCTTTTTTGCATATACATGTTGCTAACCCCACCCACTATTATCTAGAAATGCTTAAGGACTTTCAAGGTTGTTAATTAACTAGTCAAAGCTAATCCTTGAGAAGCACCTATTTTCAAAGCAAATATCTTTTAATAGTATTGAAAAATTCTGTCCTCAGATCACAAAGGTAATCACTACCATTTTTAATGCCTTCTAGGCATTCCATTATTCATTTGATTTACATTGTTATTAATTCTTTATGATAAACCTGTAAGGCAGGAATTATGATTTTACCAACAATGAAATGAAGGTGTAGAGAAGCCACAGTTATTTCTCAAGGTAGAAAGTGACAGAACCAGGATTTAAACCAGGATAGATACTTGGATCTGCCTAATGCCAAGGCCAGCATTTGTTTTATGGGCTTCACTCTCCCCTAGGTACACAGAACAATGTTCCCCCAAATATCAAATATGATTATAATTGTTATGTAACACTTAAACTCATCTATTACATTAGTGCCTATTCAATTCAATTTAATAAGTAATTCGGAAATTAATCTTTAGACTTGGAATAAACCTAAAAGCCCATGCAAACAGAATTGCATTTCACTGGGAACTAGGTGAAAAATATAGGTTTTCTAACCCTAATCTGGTGTTCTTTGTTTTGGATCCCACAAAAGAAAGTAGACACAAACCCATTCTGAAGGTACAGTCTAGCTGGGGTTCTTATAGAAGACAGCACTACCCTTCCTTAGTAGTCAAAGCAAGTTTTGCAAATGCAGTGGAATGTTATCAACAAAACAGCAGGAGGGACTCAGAGTACATTGCTCCTGTGATTTCTTCCCTTCCCCAGCTGTTGGGAGCAATCTTTTTTCACCTTGCCCCATTTTTCCACATGGAGGAACTCTCATTCGAGTAACAGGCCTGCCTCAGAAATGAGCTATGTGATTGGTGGATGGTAAGGATCTCACACTAATGGTGCCCATTTCTTCACTGGGTAAAATTAACCTCTTTAAAAGCAGCAAGGCTGTAACTATCATTCTCTCCCTCTCTGCCAGACCAGTAGGCCAGGGCAAGGCAGTGATTCTCGGTAAGTGCGTCTGCTCAGGAGCCCTATCCTACCATTCGGACTCAGAATGCTAGTCAGTCCTGCCCTTTGGGCCACAGGTGTAAAACCATGTTCTCCAATCAGCTCCCATATTTATCTCCAGCTGACAATTCCCTGGGTCTAATATTGCAATTGTTTCCGAAGTCACAGAGGAGGAAAGAGAGACTTCTTTTCAAAAATCCTCAACTCTAAAGCATCCACTTTATTTAAAATGTAACATCATGGCTCGGTACTGAGTCAAAGGAATCTAAAATAGAATTTCTTCATTACTATTTTAATTTGCAGTGAGATTGCTCAGCAGTGATTCACCAAGATGTACCTTTTTAAAACACATGACTGCTTTTCCCAGGGCCTTTGGTAGTTTATGGCTGCGGCAGAGCTTCCTTGCATGACTTTCCGCCCTCTCCTGATCTCAGCCACAGCTGAGGCGAGCTCAGATTAACCTACCTCCAGCAGATGCCTGTGCTCTTTCAGCCCCAGAGTCCACCCCCAGGCCGTGGGAGGCCGCTCACTCAGCCAGCAAGCACACCTTGGAACAGAAGGGACGCCTGTGCCCACAGGGCCAGCCCTCAGCAGTGAAGAAGAGAAGCGGTGGGTAAAGGTTCCAGGCTGCTGTCCTTTGGGCTGAGGGTTCTGGGAGGCCTTTTGAAGGAAGACCCAATGGAACTAAACCCCTTTGCCTGAAAAGTGATGAATATACCTCAAATAATCAGAGACCACCACAGAGACAAAGGACAAACTCCTGAACCCTTAACCTAATTCTCATTAAAAAGAATGATTTGTATTTTCTCCTGAGGCAGTCAGGGACCTAAAACTGGTTTTTACTAAAGCCCGTGACTCTTGGTTGGACCTCCACTAGGTAACTAAGAGTACAACAACATTTACCTTCAAGTTTGTATGCATTATTGCCTTAAAACTTTGTATATAGGTATGATACTCATTTTTTTAAAGTCAGCAGAATAAAGTTTCCTTGATCCTAAATTTACTTGGCCTATCTTGTCTTCCTTCAAAATGGAAGACAGCAAGATAAAAGTCACTAAAGAAAAAGTCAAGAGTCACTGGGACATTTGATTACCGGCTCTTATAACCTCCAGGTCCAGGCCTTTACCCTTAGAGCAACACTTGAAAGTCTCCAGTGCTTGCCCAGAGCCATCGTCTCCTGGGTGTCAGGAAAAGCACAGCATGGCAGGGCTGAAATCCCTGCAGCACAGGTAGTGTTGTCATGGGAGTGGAACTGCCTTTCAAAACATTAGGATTCTTCCAGAGTTATAACACCAGGACTGAAATGATGATCCTGGGACCTGAGCCCACCTCTACTAATCCTTAAAAACTGGACTCCTACCTTTGTGGGTGGGCCAGTCTGATCCTCTTCATCAGAGTGTGCCTCCTCCAGTTACTACCCAAGCTATAGTCCTTCCCTTAATTTTTCTCTTACTTTCCAGTTAGAGCTTTTACCTATAAATTAATGCTATCACTTAGTTTTATTATCTATTATCACCAAAGCAAGGGTCTACACCAGGTGGTGACACCATTTTATTGGCATTTCCTCTTTGCCTCCTTTTTTGTTTCCTTTCTCTGCCACTAGGAACACTTTGACGAAACTACCTGCACTCAAATCTTGGTTCTGCTTGTGAGGAGACACCCAAAGTAAACCAATGACAAAAGGAGGATGTAATCTGTCTAGGGAGAGTAGATGATACCTGGATGGTAGTCATCCCCTTCCAACCTATCCCAATACCTACCCAAGACACATACCACCACCCATGCACACACTTGTCATTCCCTGTGCTCAGGTTTAGCTCCTATTGCCTAATGGTAAAACAGAGACCATCTCTATCAAGACCATCTCTCTACCAAGACCATGACCCTGGACAGTAGCCTTTTCCCAGGGTTAGGTGTGTCCAGCTTTACTCCGAATTTGTCCTGTTCACTATAACCAAGCAATTAGTTCAAGTGCAGCTCAACCGCTTCTATCAGTGTCAGAAAATGTCAAGGTCCTATTTGAACTGGATTACAAACACTGTTCCTCTGTGGACTTTCCCATCTGCCAACTATAAAATGGTATTTTCTGACACTTCCTGCATCCTTTCCCTATCTTAGACAATTATCTTTTCTTTGTTGATGGACTCTGACCCTTCAATTTTTCCTAGGTCACCCTTCCTCTTCACTGTTTTGCTCTTACTGGTATTGAATACCTTTTGGGTTTTTTGGAGGATCGGACTCCTTATGATGCTGGGTGAAGCTGCTTCCCTTCCAGTCTGTCCTGTTGTCTCACTATAGCCACAGCTTGGAATCCTGCTCCCTTTTTATCCTTGTAGTGGGCTCTTTGTTTTAGCATTTCCATATTTGGGATCTTGGCACAGGTTGGGCACCCCAGAAGCCTACATGATGATTACTGTTGTTAAGATCAGTGTGTGTGTGTGTGTGTGTGTGGGTGGGTGGGTGCAATGGGAGCAGAATTGGAAAGATAGAGATGAGCTTCTGTCACTACAAGAAGGACACATCCTGCTGTTACTGGGTCATGATGCTGCAGGAACGAACCCTGGCTCTTCTCGATTCAGTGCGCCTGTTATGGTTTGTGCACTGTGTCAACTTGAGAGGTCTAGAAGTTTAATTAAGTAACTCAGCAGCTCTACCTCCTGGGGTATAGAACACAAGCAGTTACCTGTTCATTGTGTCAATTTGAGAAGGTCAGAAGTTTAACTG
>RJWM01046806.1:0-12176 GCA_004363535.1 Dasyprocta punctata
AAGATCATAACGTTAAGTGAAATAAACCAGACACACAAACTTAAATATCACACCTGCTCTTATATAAGAAAGATAAAATACAAATAAAGAGCAAAATAAAAGACAGATATTAGAAAATAGTGAAATAAATGTTTTGCAAATTGGGAGGGGGCCAGGAGATAGAGGGAGAGGGGAGGGGAGGGAGTAGAAGGGGATTAAAAAAAAGAATGAAGATGGGTTATGTACATGCACCAACTCCCCATGAGGAATGTAATCATTGTGTACTGCAAACACTCACTAATAAAAAAAAATAACTGTTTCTTTTTTTGCACCTGTGAGACAGGGTCTCACTATGTGGTTCAGGCTGGTCTTAAACTCACAATGATCTTCCTGCCTCAGCCTCCCAAATGCTGGGATTACAGGGCTGTGCCATTATGTACAGCTCCAAGCAACTCTTCATCGACTTTTTGTCAATATAAATTTTTTCCTTAAAATCACATATAATTGGAACCATGAAGTAGTATATACTGTCTTTTGTCTGGTTTCTTTTCTTTAGCACAGTGCATTTGAGATTCATTCATACTGTTGTATAGATCTTTATTTCAGTCCTTTTTACTGTCAAATACCATTCCACGGTTAGATCTACCACACAGCTGGTTTTTCTATCTGCATGTTGCTGGAGATCTGAACTGCTTCCAGTTTTTGGCTCTGTATTTTCCTCAGGTTTCTTTTTTTTTTTTTTGGCGGCACTGGGTATCGAACTCAGAGCCTCACGCCTGCCAGACAGGCACTTAAGCCACTGAGCCAAACTCCTGGCCCTAGCTTTTTGAGGCAGGGTCGCACTACGTAGCTCAGGCCGGTCTTGCGCTTGCGTCGTAGCCCAAACCGGCCTTGAACTCACAACGCTCCTCCTACCTCAGCCTCCTGAGTGCTGGGATTAAAGGTGTGCGCCACCATGCCCAGCTTTTCCTAAGGTTTCTAAGGTCGGAAGAAGGTTGACTATAAGAGTCTCACATCCTATTATACTGAGCAGTCTAAAAATCACTAGCAAAGATGTATACGTTAAAGGCGTAAGTAAAGACACACGGAAAAAGTAAATTAAGATGATCTCTGTTTTGCAATTTTTCCTACCTTTTCATAGACCGCAGTGTCTAGGTAAGGGTAGACGTGAAAGGCTCCCCGAATCCTCCTCACCCCCGGGTACAGCAGCGGGACCATGTTAACGTAAGCCACGCCGTGAAATGAAAGCTGACTTTCATCTTCGTTCTAAAGGGATCAAATCAGAGAGGTTTTGGTGCTGCAGAGTGAGGTAGCAGAAGGGATGGAGCTCCGACTCCGCAGTTCAAGGGCTCAGTTTTAGAAACCAGCTCTCCTACTTTGCTAATTATGTGTCTTCGCACCACTTACATAGACATTTTAGGCCTCAGTTTCTTTATCTTTCAAATGGGTTTAAAAATGACGTGATCACAGAGATAATACACATAGTGTTAATAAATAGTAAAGGCAAGACGGGCGTGGTGGCTCACACCTTTAATCCCAGCACTTGGGAGGCTGAGGTAGGCAGAGTGTTGTGAGTTCAAGGGCAGCTTGGGCTACAACGTGAGCGCAAGGCCAGCCTGAGCTACATAGTGCAACCCTGCCTCAAAAAACTAGGGCTGGGAGTTTGGCTCAGTGGCTCAAGCGCCTGTCTGGCAGGTGCGAGGTTGTGAGTTCAATCCCCAGTGCCGGGAAAAAAAAAAAATAGTAAAGGCAGTAGTTCAATCAGTATATACTCAAAGTACCCTTTTTTTTTTTTTTTTTTTTTGGTACTGGGGAGCAAACTCATGACCTCACACTTGCCAGGCAGGCGCTTAGGCCACTGAGCTAAATCCCCAGCCCTCAAATTACTTTATAATATGTATATTCAACCAAAATGTCAATTTCATCATGTTGCTCCTTAGTAGAAAGAAAATGAAGTTTTATTTTTAAAAAATATTAACAATAACAAAAAACTTAAAAGAAATTAGAAGCTCTGGCTCTCAGCTTAAGTTGATAGACTTGCATGAAATACAAGGAGTCTTAGGAATCATTTGGAGCAGTCACGGCCAGTAGGCATGCTCATCAGCAAAGGTATTTTAGCTTTGTTGAGAACAATTCTGTGTATTTACCTGGGTTCAGAAAGAAAATAGTTTAACCGATTCACAGTAACTGCCACAGATGAAGGAGAATGAATGAGTGTCACATATATGCTCAATCTAAACTCATTGTAAAGGTGAAGAGCACGTCAATAAATATATCTTCAGATCATTTTTAATGGCTTATGGCCTGCCATGGAATATTTTTGTTAGTAAAAAAATCGATTTTTTGAAAGAAAATAAACTTAATTATGAGCTTAAAACTAATTTTTGACTTAGCCTAGTATAATAAATAGAAACTAGATTTAAAAACCCTATGTTCATGTGATACCATCATGTGCCTAAGAAATTTAAAGAAAGGTAGCCTCTGTGTATTACGTAAGAGGGGAAAATGTTTCTGTTGGTAGCATTTTTATTACGCCAAAAAGCCTATTTTAAAAGCCAACTGAATAATTTAGGTCCTTGTCCAGTACTGGCTGGGTACCGCACAGCGTGCGGGGCACTGTGGAGGACAGAAAAGAGCCCAGCCTCAGGGAGCTAGGAGCAAGCGGAAAGGCCTGGCAGGCAAAGGTAGGGCGACAGAGCGCATGCTCTAGGCTTATCCAAGCCCTCTCCTTTCAGAACAGTAGTACGTCTGTGAACTCTGCTACATTCATGAGCAGCATACAACATTTGGCTGTTTGTTCTAAAAAGAAATTCAGAAAAAATATACTAGGTTAAACCATATTGCCAATTTTAACCTTAGAAAAATAGCTCTCTCATAGCTCTGATTACAGTAAAACTACACTGAGGGGCTAAGTGGAAATATGATATCTGGAAATGAGGCCTGAGCAATGAGTAGTGAACAGTGGGGAACCATGGGAGCAAACAATCCTGGTTTTCTTGGAACAGAGGGATTTCCTGGGACACGGGACTTCCAGCACCAAAACCACAGGGTAAATCCACGTGAGCTGGTCACCATAGGTGGAAGACTGGCATTAGGCTGCATGTTCCTTTGGTAGCAGAATTAGAAACAGAGTAACAGCTGGTCCGATCCAGCAATTCAATACATATATTTAATATACATATGTTTGTCAAAAAAAAAAAAAGAAATGTGCAAGTCAGAGTAATAAAATAAGCTCCCAAATTATAATAAATAAACAAATAAATAAATAAACAAATATGTTTCTCTTTCTCTTTCTTCTTTTTTTTTTTTTCTTGGGACATGGTCTTGCTAGTTGTCTGGGCTAGTTTTATCAGTTCAAGAGTCTTCCCATCTCAGCCTCCTGAGTGCTATGATTACAGCTATTCACCACCTCACCTGGCTTTGTAAATTTTTTTTTTTTTTTGGAGACAGAGTCACACTATGCAGTTCGAGCTGGCCTTGAACTCACTTTGTAGCCCAGGCTGGTCTTGAACTCGCACCAATCTTCCTGCCTCAGCCTCCTGAGTGCTGAGATTAAAGGCATAGGCCACCATGCCTGACTTTTGTAAATATTTTTAAATGCACATTTTTACCTTATCCAATTTACCAGCTTTCCCTTTGGGTACATTAACTAGAGGAACTCTTGTAATCTCCACAGGCCAAAGCCGGCAATCAGCAATTCGTTTCTGAAAGCTACAAATCAAAAAATCAGCCCATTACAATTATATTAAAAAATGGAATCAATATAATTGAAAGAAAAACATTCTTCTGTTTTAGAAAATAATATAACACACACATATAAAAATGCTTATCAAGTTGGCAATTTTTAAACCTTCCCAAAACTATAAAATTACACTTGTTTAGTTGTAGTGACAAAACAAGTTATTTTCTAGCCTTTCTTGCATCTGAAAATGACCAGTGAGATGTAAAGTGAGGTTGTCAGGTTATAAGAAGGTTCTATAAGAGAGGCTAAGACAGATAGCATGGCCTTTTTTAAATGCATAATCATTTCCCTCTTCCAACTTTTTGCCAGGAATGTGAATGTGCAGGCTGGAACTCTAGCAGCCATCCTGGGCCATGAGATAAACTTGCAGATAGAAGGCAACTTGTAGATATTGCAGCAATAAACAGAAACACGAAAATATCACCCAAGATTTGGAAGCAGATTTATTTACCTTGACAGACCTAATCGGGATTCATTCCCAAAGTATCAGGCCTCCATCTCTGATAGTCTAAGGCTTATATGGGGTTTGCAAGCAGGAATACAGAAGCAGAGTATTTGGCAATTATTGATTGATTACATCTTAGGTCATTATTACTGATTGGCCTAAGAGAAAACTAAATCATATGTGTTGCAAGTATGCAAGTTCAAACTCCAGGTATGCCAGGAGGTATGGGAAACAAGTGCTTGAGATAACATGTGGGCTCAGGGTATGGGCAGTTAGATAAAAGGAAATAAGTACTTGGCGTTGGTGGGAGACAGGAAGACAAATGTCAAATTTAACTCTAAAAAGTTAACTATTTTCTTCTTCAATTTTAAAGAAGGTAGAGGACAAAATAAGCCTAGTATACCTGATAACATTGTGAAACCACAATGCATTCCAGTTCTGGACTTCTCTACATGAAAGAGAAGTAAATGTTCACCTAACTTAAGCCATCATCACTAGGCACCTTTCTAACTGACACAGATGTGGTGACAAAGTATCAAATCAGCTTAATGCAAATAAGTAAAATCATTAAAAGTTTCTCCTCACCAATGGCCTTCATTGGTTACACATATTCCCTTCCTCTTCCTACCTGGAAACTGCATGAGGGTCGAGGTAGCAGCGACTTTCCAAGTCCCAAACGATCCTTTTCTTTGCGCACTCTGCTTGGTTCCTGAATTCTCTGTCCTGTGGAAGAGCAAAATGGATTCTATTGCTGGGCGTGGTGGGGCATTCCTGTAGGGCTAGCATTTAGGAGGCTGAGGCAGGAGGATTGTTGTGAGTTTGAGACCAGCCTGGGCTACAAAGTGAGTTCAAGGCCAGCCTGAACTGCATAGTGAGACCCTGTCTCAAAAAAATAGGGCCTGGGATTTAGCTCAATGGCCTAAGCACCTGCCTGGCAAGCGCGAGGTTGTGAGTTTGCTCCCCAGTGCCAAAAAAAAAATATATATATATATATATTTATATTTATATTTATATTTTATTATATACATATATAAAATAAAAAGTAAATGTGATGCAAACTATTTTCTTTGCTGGACTTGAGACATATTTTCATCAGAATTAAACATTTTATTTTGGCAAGCGATAGACATACATAAATGAGAGAGATTCCCAAAGTGCCCACGCTTCCGGCAGCAACTCGCCTCGGGGTGGTTGAGCTCGCCTTCCTCCTCCTCGTAGGGGCCGCCCTCAATGAAGGCCTCTGGAATGTTATTGGCCCCTGGAGCAAGAATGTTGGCAATAGGCCATTTTTTAGGCCGGGGAACAGGTTCTCTCTCCCCTCCAAGCTTCAGAGTCCCGTTCTTGAATACGATGTGGTAGTCCTTCTACGAAGAAAAGTATCACACAGGAGAAAAATTATAAAGGACTCTGAATCGGACCAAAACAAGACAATTGCAGTGTCTTTTCACTGGGCTGCTGAGTGCTATCTAAGACACTCTTCCATGACTATGATTCCACGTAGCAGCCGGTGGCCTTTGTCTTTGTTAACATATAACACTGTGAATTATAGATAATTGATAATAATGCAAGTTATTCTTGTCCCAAGTTATGCAGATATATTTTGTCCACATTTATAAATAATTGAAAATCATGCAAATCATCCTTGTCCATAGTTATGCAAATATAAGTGGTCCAGTGGCAATGTAATCAGTTCTAGCAAATTTACCACAGTAGTCCTGATGCCTATTTATTGGTCACTTCTTTAGATTCTCCTTTGACCTGTGTTTACTGATTTGCTCACCAATTAGCTAAATAAAAGTTTTCAAATCCTATCATTTTGTGTCTATATAAGAGCCATTATTATGCTTTTTAAAACTTTTTTTTGAAGTTGGGCATGGTGGTGCACGCCTTTAATCCCAGCACTCGGGAGGCTGAGGTAGGAGGAATGTTGTGAGTTTGAGGCCAGATTGGGCTGCAACGCGAGCACAAGGCCGGCCTGAGCTACGTAGTGTGACCCTGCTTCAAAAAACTAGGGCTGGGAGTTTGGCTCAATGGCTTACGTGCCTGTCTGGCAGGCGTGAAGTTATGAGTTTGAGCCCTGGTGCCAACAAAAAAAAAAATTTTTTTTTTGAGACAGGGTCTTGCTATGTAGTTCAAACTGGCCTTGAACTCATGGTAATCCTCCTGCTTCAGTCTCCCAAGTGCTGGGATTACAGGCATGCACCACCATGCCCACTTTATACTTGTTTTTAAAATTGTGTTTTAAAAAAACAAGCTAAGCCAGGTATGATGGCACAGATCTATAATCCCAGAACTCGGGAGGCTGGGGCAGGAGGATTGTTGTAAGTTTGAGACCAGCCTGGGCTACAAAGTGAGCTCAAGATCAGTCTGAACTTCATAGCAAGATCCTGTCTCAAAAAGACAAATAATAAATTAATTAATTAATTAATTAATTTTTAAAAATAAAAACCTAGCCGGGCATGGTGGCACATGTCCAGCACTTGGGAGGATGAGGCAGGAGGATTGCTGCTAGTTTGAGGCCAGCCTGGGTTACATAGCAAGTTCAAGGCCAGTCTGAACTACATAGGAAGACCTTGTCTCAAAAACAAGAATAACAAAACAACATAAAAAACTGAAGTCTGACAAGGAGTTAAAATTATAGATATTTTCATGTCTTATAATTTATCTAAAATATACTTAAAATGGAAAATTAGTTAAAGATATAATAGGCAATTTACAGAAGAGCAAATTGGATAGTCAACATTTAAAATATGCTGCATCTAATTAATCAGTGAAACGCATGTCAAAATAATGATACACCATTTTAAACAGTGATACTAACATTTCTTTCTTTCTTTCTTTCTTTTTTTTTCCTCAGCACCGGGTATTGAACTCACAACCTCGCACCTGTCAGACAGGTGCTTAAGTCACTGAGCCAAACACTCAGCCCTTTTAAACAGTGACACTGAACCCTCATCTAACACTATATACAAAAATTAACCCAAAACAGAAAAAGAGCTAAGCAGGCCTATTTGTGCAGGCAATTTAGTGACTTAGCAAGACCCCATTTCCAAAAGTAAATAAACAAATAAATAAATAAAATACAAGCAAACCAATTTAAAAATGGGTAAAAGACCTGACAGACATTTCTCCAAAGAAAATACATAAATGGGCAATAAGCACATGAAAAGATGCTCAAATATCATCAGTTGCTATGACTACTATGTACGTTATAAATATTAAAATATGTCCTGCATATGTACAACATAAACTTTATTTTTAAAACCTAAAATAGATCTCACTCACTAGCAGAAAGCTTTGAATGCAATCTCAGCAGGTGAGGAAGAGATGACTGTGAGTGCAAACATATTCGAATCTCTGCAAATATTTGGCAGTAGGGCTTTACCTCTCCGAGGGCTGGAATCTGCAGACCCACCATGTAGTTCTGCGGAGGCCCTAGTGGATTGAAAGACTCAGGCACAGAGTAGGCAGCCTCCAAGGTGACCTTCAATAGATTGCTCCCTGCGGCCTGGGCTGTGGTCAGCAAGGGCTCTGCCACAAACACTTTAACTTCAAGACTGCACTGCTGTAAAACATTAAAATGATGTAGCATTTTGAAAACTGCCTTTTTTTTTTCCTTTGAGACAGGGTCTTGCCATGTAGTTCAGACCAGCCTTGAACTCACTATGTAGCCCAGGCTGGTCTTGAATTCATGTTATTCTCCTGCCTCAGCCTCCCAAGTGTTGGGATTACAGGTAGGTGCCTCTCTTTTTTTTGCATTACCTCAAATCATTGTTCAAAATAAGAAGATTAAACTTATTTACAAACAGAGGAGTGAAATAACCTTCCCAGCCGGGCATGGTGGCGCACGCCTTTAATTCCAGCACTCAGGAGGCTGAGGTAGGAGGAGCATTGTGAGTTCAAGGTCGACTTGGGCTACATCTTGAGCGCAAGGCTGGCCTGAGCAACATAGTGCGACCCTGCCTCAAAAAACTAGGGCCAGGAGTTTGGCTCAGTGGCCTAAGCACCCATCTAGCAGGTGCGAAGTTGTGAGTTCAATCCCTGGTATCACAAAAAAAAAAAAAAAAAGAGATAAGTTGATATAAAAGGGGATGACAACGTATCACAGTGAGATGCACACATTGGGGTAAGTGGGGCAGGATTCTAGAGCATAAAATCCAGAGGAGTGCTGGGAGGGGAGGTTAAGTGAGAGGCCCATGGGCTAGGCCTGCCTGTTAGGGGATCTGGACCTTACTATGTACTCAGTGGGTGAATCCGTGAACCACGGCACACTGCATAGGTGAAGACAGGTGACCAGAGTCACCTTTCAACTGTGCAAGCACTGGGAAGGCAGAGGTGGAGGGAGGCAAGGGCAGGTCCAAGATCACCTGTAGTGAGCCAGGTGACAGAGGACGAGGAAATAAGAGTAAGAACAAAGTTAAGAAGAAAGAGTTGGAAGACACTTAGGAAACAGACAAGGCTGGATTTGGTGAAAGGTGGATTTGGAGATTGGTTGCAGTAGGGATCTGAGGGAGAGGTCATGGATGTAATTTAGGATCTATGTCCTATGTTTCTCAGATAAGCAATGCCACCAAGCAAAGTAAGATAGGCGTGGATTTCAGAGGTAGGGCACTAGCCTAGTAGCATGGGCCCTGGATCAATTCCAAAGCAAATCAAAAATTTTTTTCTTTTTGAGACAGGGTCTTACTATGCAGTTCAGGCTGGCCTTGAGCTCACTTTGTAGCCCAGGCTGGCCTTGAACTCGCAACGATCCTCCTGCCTCAATCTCTCAAGTGCTGGGATTACAGGCATGTGCCACCATGCCCGGCTTCAAATCAGATTTTTAAAAATACAATAAAAGCAAGAGGAAGCTCGAAGAGCTGTACTGAATTCAGTTGGAGAACGCTGAGTTGCAAATGCCTATGGGTAGCATCCTAGAGAAATTCAGCAGGTGGCAGCGAGGTCTGCCGCTCAGGAATTCAGGAGGTTGGCCTGGGCTGGAATGGCTGAATGAGAAGTCTTCAACCAGAAGGAGGCCCGTGCCTGAAAGGGTGTCATATGCTTTCACATACCATTTTCTTCATCAGCACACAGCTGAAGAAGGGTCTCCATGGTTAAGCCTTTCCTATAGCTCCCCTCAGACCACGGAACCAACACCTGCTCTGTGCTCACGTGCCCCTCGCCCCCCCCCCACTTTGTCATTCTGGACTGTAATCAGCCATGAGTTGTAGCTTGTGAGCTCCTAGAAGGCAGGATTCTGCCTTACTCCTCTCTGTTTTCCAGACCTCTCACCGGACGTGCAGCGACAAGAGCACACAATAACCAAGATAAGGCTGGAGTGCAGCGGGAGGGCACCGGCCTGGCGTGTGTAAGGGCCATGAGCTGGACTCAACTGAACTGAACCCTTAGCGGATGGGCGGCTTATGCTGAACGGCAGGGTGAGATGCTGAGTTACACCTCCAATTACCTTAAAGCCTGGACGAGGAGTTTCTAAGGGGGAGCCCTGCACGGGGTGTAAAGGGAGCATCATTTCAAATGAAGTCTCTCCTGTGAAAAGAAAAGCAAACTGAGCCAAAGAGGGCAGGGTTGTGTTAGTACCCCACCAAGTAAGTGTGCTCGTTTTCCTGGAAACTGCCGAAGGCAGTGAGGCTGAGGTTTGTGAGTCTGCAGAGCTAAGGTTTGTGAACTTGGCTGTCTCTCCTTTTAGGCAAATCACTTATCTGACCTTCCAGTAAAGGAAGAAGGTCCACCACGGCTTGACCGAGAACTAAGGTCTTCTCCTCTTTCTGTTTCTTTTCCTTTGGTAAAACTTCAGTCATGGTTACTAGAAAAATCAAAACAAACAAAGTGAGAACATTTCTAACTCATCCATCAGATAACCATGGTGCAGCAGGCAAAGCACTGTCAAAGAAACTGAAGAAGGGCAGGGATTTGGTTCAGTGGCTTAAGCACCTGTCTGGCAGGTGGGAGGCTGTGAGTTCAATCCCTGGTGCTGCAAACAAACAAACAAAAAAAGAAACTGAAGAAAAATTAGCTTGGGCTGAGGATGGAGCTCAGTACGTAGTTTCTGTGAGGCCCTGGGTTTGATCTCCAGCAACAGGAAAAACAATTTGAAAGCCAAGAAGACACCAGGATCAGCGACATTAGTGAAAAATAGTGAATGATCTCAGTGCCCTTTGAGCTCTGGTCTGCAAAGGTTAAGAAATGCAGCCAGGGGTGGTGGCTCACACCTGTAATCCCAGCACTCAGAAGGCTGAAGCAGGAGGATTGCTGCCAGTTGGAGCCCACCCTGGGCTGCACAGTGAGTTCAAGGCTAGCCTGGGCTACAAAGTGAGTTGAAGGTCAACCTGAACTGCATAGCAAGAGACTGTCTCAAAAAGACCAAAAAAAAAAAAAAAAAAATTAAAATTAAAATAATAAAAAAAAAGGATTTTACATCGTAATCATGAGCTCACAGGTATAAAACCGTTACAGATGACAGATAACAAAATTTCATATAATATAACCCATACTAGCCCAAAACCCTAGATGTTTTCTTTTTTTTTTTTTTTTTTGGTACCAGGAATTGAACTCAGGACCTTACACTTGCCAGGCAGGCACTTAAACCACTGAGTTATATCCCTGGCTCTAGGTGTTTTCTATTCTATTTCATTTAAGAAAAACTTGCGACCATGACCCCTCTCAATTAATCTTAGAGCGAGTAAAAGTCGCCATCAAGTCTGAACAACATTGGCCCTAGATCTTCCCATACTGCCTAGGACAGGGCTTAGCAGACCTTGGCCTGACTCGCAGGCACAGATGTGTACCAGGATTCTCACTAAGGCAGGGATGGTGATCCTTTAGAGACCGAGTGCCTAAGCTGCAACCCCAAACCCACTTATTTATCACAAAGTGCCAATGCTGCAGTTAAACGTGAATACTGAGGGTTTTAGTTTAGGAAAAAAACTCATGCATTAACATCTTCTGCCTCAAAAGAAAAACAACATGTGTGCCATTGGTTTGCCACCACAGTACTAGAGCATTATTATTCTGTGTGCTTACTGCTGTAAAAATAGCAAATACACAAAAAGTAGAGCAGTATAAAGAACATTCATAAATATCAACTACATGCAGTTCAGGGTGGCCTTGAACTCACTTCATAGCCAAGGCTGACCTCAAACTCGCAGTAATCCTCTTGCCTCAGCCTCCCAAGTGCTGGGATTACAGGTGTGTGCCACCACACCCAGGAACATCAAAGACATTTAATAATGATTAGCAAGTTGTCATTTTTGCTTCATTAGATCTGACTCTGCTGAAACACTTCCATTATGTTTGCTCTGTTTTAATGAAATAGTTTCAAGTAAATTACAGGGTTCATGACATCTGACTCCTAAAGTGTACAAATCCAAAATATGTCATTTTCCTACAAAACATAGTATCTTTATCATGTCAAGCAAGTGTGCATTAACAGTGTTAAATATTTCCTGAATTCATCTTTAGTCTATAGTTAACATTTCTCAATTATCCCCAAATTTACTTTGTAGCTGGTTTATTCAAACTAGGATCCAATCGAAGACAACTTGGCACACTTGGTTATTATGCTTCTTATGTTTCTTTTCATTGAGAAGTCTCGCCTTTTTTTCATATTCTTTTGCTTTACGACATTGATTTATTGAAGACACTAGGCCAGTAGTGGAATATCAATATCATCTGGATTTATCTTTCTTTTTCCTATATGGTGTTTCTTAACCTTTGTGTTTCCTGTAGGCTCAGGTTCAGCTTCAGTGTTTTCAGCAAAGATAATACAAATTGATAACGAATTTGCCTATGTGGTATGTTACCAAACCCTTGTGATCTTTGTAATCTGACAGATGAAAATGGCATCTAAGAGTAATTTAATTTCTCTTATTGAAGTGAGATCGAGCATTTCTTCATACTCTTTTTTTTTTTTTTTTTTTTTTTTTTGCGGCACTGGGGATTGAACTCACAGCCTTGCGCTTGCCAGGGCAGGCGCTTAAGCCGCTAAGCCAAACTCCCCAGCCCTGGTTTTTT
>RJWM01046807.1:0-12179 GCA_004363535.1 Dasyprocta punctata
TGTAGGAGCTGAGGCCTGAGCTAGATTGCCCCGCCCGTCGAGTGAGCCAAGTTGGCGCTCGTTTCCCGTTTCCTGGTCGTTAACAACCCCGCATTAGATGATGTCTGCCTGGTGACTAATGACGCCAACCAATGATAATGTACCCCCCGAGATGATCTGATTGGAGGATGTAACGGTACTTATTTGGGTTCCCGCCCTACGCGCGGAGAGAAGCACGGAAGGAGCCGTCATGGACGGACGCGTGTGAGGCTTCTCGGGCGTACCTCACTGGGGACGATTAAAGCTTGCCTACTGCTACACGGAGTCGTGTGTTTTCCTGCCGGCCGGGACAAGCGCGCGACAAGCAAGGGAGTCACCCAGACCTGAGTGTTACCTGGAGGTTCTGAGGGATAAGAATGGCCACGTAGGCCTATAGGGTGTACCAAGATGTCCAGAGTTTACAGCAATGTAAGTGGAGGAAGGCTGTCAGAAAACTGGGTCCTCCTTTCAAAGCCAGCCTGAGCTACATAATGAGACCCTGTCTAAAAAAGCTCCTCGTTGTAGGTAAGACTTCTGTTTTGGGAGGCAGGTAAGTTCTGACATGCAGAAGCTAAAGACCTGACCTCACACACACAGCAAAGCTGCCCTCTTAAATCCCACACGACGCTGACTTTTCCAAGGGATGAAAGGATATCTTAAACAGCCTCTAAACCTTAAAAAAAAAAAAAAAAAAAAAACAATAATTTAGGGCAGGGGATATAGCTCAGTGACTCAACGCCTGCCTGGTAAGTGCGAGGTCATGAGTTGGATCCCAGTACCAAAAAAAAAAAAAAGAGAGAGAGAAAATATTTTAAAAACAATAATTTATAAAAAGGATAAACTGGAGACTGTTACAGGTAAATGGATGCAACTTGAGACCATACTCATACGTAAAATAAATAAGACACATGTAAACATCATATTGTCTCACTAGTGCGAGAAGCTGAAAGAAACAACGTGTATATGTACATATATATGTATATAAAAAAGTTAAGATAAAAAACAATAATTTAAACCAGACATGGTACATGCTTGTATTCCCAGCACTTGGGTGACTGGGGCAGGAGGATTGCCATGAGTTCAAGGCCAGTGTAGGCTGTATAGTGAGTTCACGGGCAGCCTGAACTACCTAGTGAGACCCCTTCTCAAAAAGATAAAAATGAAAATAAAAGCCAGCCCAGAACTCAAGAGGCTGAGGCAAGAGGGTTGTTGCACATTTGAGACCAGCCTGGGCTACAGAGTGAGTTCAAGTCCAGCCTGAACTGCATAGTGAGACCCTGTCTCAAAAAGACACAAATAAATAAATACAATAATTTAACATTTTTAATTACCACAAACCATGCATCCTATGGAACACAAAGCTGTCCATTAGACCAATTCTGAGTTAAAGAAAAAGTCATCTCTACCCACAGATACCAGTGCCCCATACTTTTCCAGCATCACATCCCTGTAGAGGGCCTGCTGAGCCGCACCCAAATGTCTCCACTCCACCTAAAGGCCACAGCCACACCCCCAAATGTCAGTATCCCTGCAAAGCTAACCCAACCCTGTTCATCCAGGAGCCACTGCTCCCCCCCTTGACCAAGGCCTAAACCAGGATGGCTTTGCTGGAGAAAAAAGAGGCTGAAGGCCAGCTTCCGATAGCCCAGACTCTGCTCACGGAATGAGACAGCTGGAAAACCAGGAGGGGTGAGGGGGAAGTTGTGACTCCGCCTTTCAGCCGCCCACACCACCCACCTTGGTGTCTCCCAACACTTGAATCATGCTCCTTCAGTGGGCCTCATCTCTCCATGCAGACGTCTCTGTTGCCTCATCAGAAAGGTCTTCTTTCTCAAGCCTCTCCTCTACCACCATCCCTCTGGCAACTCACTTCATTTTCTTCACAGGCTTTCTTGCTATCAGTCAGGTGTCTACTGTTAGGGTCCTCTCTGATGTGAGCTGCAGGAGGGTAGGGACCACTTGACTCAATGTTGTCTCCCTAGCCTGAAACTGCCCAACATAAAGAAGTGTTCAAAAAACAGAACTAAAAGGCATGGCAGTGATACCAACTTTCTCCTAGAATTTATGGGGAGAATAGGCTGGCTCTGGGACAGAATATTTTAAAAAGAGAAAAAAATGTTTAAATGCTTTCCGAAATAACAATACCAACTTAATGTGTAATAAATACAGTGCCAAGTCCTAATTGTACATCATCTCTGAATTTTCACAGTAACTGTATAGGTATGTAGTGTCCGATGGGGGCCTAAGGGGCTGGGGGTCTCCCGTGAAAAGACCCTCCATTTATCCAGCTCTTTGCCTTCACTCCAGAAAAGACTGAAGCAGGGAGAGGCTAACTCAAAGCCTCCAGGGAGAAACAGGGAAATCAGGTCTGGTGGAGAATGAGGAAGACAGAAATGAAAGTGTGAAACAAAGGTTTACTTATAATAACAGAAATACAGGGAAAGGGGCCAGGTAGAATGCTGGAAGGCAGGGAGAACTTCCCCATGCTTATACTCACTCATAGGGTAAACTGGGCCCTAAAAATAACTGCTTAACTGCTTGGTGTCATCTATGGTCTTAGCCTGTTTCTGGAGAGAGGTAAGGGTCATGGGGTCTAGAGGCACACAATAAATGCATGCAAAGGTTTCCTAAAAGGCGACTTCCTCAAGCACATCATGCAAAGTGAACCATGTGGTCATTTCTGTAATGGTCACAAGCTGCATCAATTTCTTCAGCTTTAACTCACTGAGTACTCTTGATTTCACTTGGTGGACATAAGCAGAACAGTCACAAGTTCTTTTATTCGACTCCAACTTTAATCACTAATTTGTAATATTCAAGTCACACAGTACACTTCACATAGGAATGTATGGGCTATAGAATGACTAACAAAGGGGTACTAGCACCCACAAGGTTTAAAGGGGCCCAGCAGGGGAATGCAAAAACAGCCAATGCAGATGGAAAAGTCACTGCACGTGGCCTCAAAGTTGTTCAAAGCGTGTGAGTTCCATCAACAGGCAATTTCAAAGTGTCGGCCTGAAGTCGGGGGTGGTTATGTCACACACAAACAAACAAAAAAAAACTGTGCTGAGCTGGAGCCCCAAGAATGGAATTTCTCTACCTGGTCGTTTTCCTGGGTAAGTCTCACGGTGAGTGGCCAGGTGGTGGGGTCAATCTTGCCACCATACTTGCAGTCTGAGCTGCTCCTCTTTTATGGGTCTCAGGCAAGGAGGTGGCAGCTGATTGCGCTTGATAAACTCATATGCCTGGTTTTCCTGGTATGATTTGATATGCCCATTTATTAGCTTTCCCACTGTGAAAACCAAATATCTAATACTTGCGACTTAAAGCTGCAAATGACATATTTGGCTCACAGTTTCAGAGGTATCAGTTCATGGTTATCTTGTTACAAGGCAGAAATAGGGTAGAAGCTTGTGGGGGAGGGGTGAACAAAGTAGCTCAATTCATGGCAACCAAGAAACAGAGCAGATGAACAGTACCAGCAGAAGGGGTCAGGGACTGGATATTGACCCCAAGGTCACACTTTCATGATCTACCCACATATACCCAGAAGTACACTTTACTAATCCCCTAGCCAGCTCCTAAGCCAGTCAAGTTAGTGATTGAAGTTTAGCCATTGCACTGATGCATCCCTGTGTTCCTGATTTGATTCAAGAAGTTAATTTTATTGGAATAAGTTGTGTATCCGTTTTTGCCTTATGGTTGAGCTGGACAGATAGCAATTGTTTTCTTGTACAAACAAGGGGTAAAGTTTTTCTACCTTGGCATTTATACTCAAAATGAAATAACTCGGGCCAAACTGTTACTTAGGCACAGCCTGAAAGCTGCTGTTCTTTATAACACAGAGTAACTCAGAGAAGAACACAGCCTGCTTGCCATACACACCCAAAAACATGTGTTTCTTTGATTCCACTAGAACTTTTTGTTTGAAACAAACTTTGCCAGGATGGGGCATTTGCTTACTGATTTAACCATGATTGGCCAGTGCCCCACCAAGTGCAGGTCACTATTCTAGTTGCTAAGCAGAAGGCAGTTGACAAGAATTCCCTCCTTGGCTGAACTCTAGTCAGGCTCTAGATTCTTGCTTTCACTTGTACCTTGGCCTTAGCTTGCCAAGCCTAGTTTTAGCAAAGAATTCTCTCTCTTTTTTTTTTTTTTTTTTTTTTTTGTGGCACTGGGGATCAAACTCACAGCCTCATGCCTGCCAGACAGGCACTTAAACCACTGAGCCAAACTCCCAGCCCTAGTTTTTTTAAGGCAGGGTCACACTATGTAGCTCAGGCTGGCCTTGCACTCACGTTGTAGCCCAAGCGGGCCTCGAACTCACAACACTCCTCCTACCTCAGCCTCCTGAGTGCTGGGATTAAAGGCATGCACCACGCCCAGCCTTAGCAAAGAAGTCTACTAATCCACTTTACCTCCAAAAAGTAGTTTTCTTTCCACTCCCTCATCCTGTCCCACCTGTATAATACCCCCTTTTTTCCTATTGTTTTTAGAGTTGTGACCAACCTTTCTTGCTCTGAGGGTATTATTCAAAGAAAAAAAAAAAAAACCAGACACAGTTTCTCCTACACTCCCACCCAAACTCAACACGGAAGACTTCTAAGGCATCAAAACACTGTGCAGGAATTTTCCCCATGTCTTGGTTACTTTTCTCTCATTGCTGAAACAAAATATCTGACACCCAAAGTTAAAGAAGGAACGGTTTATTTAGCTCACAGTTTGTGGAGGTTTCAGTCCATAATCAACTGGCTCCAAGGCAAAGTGGTACATGGCAGAGGGACCACAGTTCACAGCAGTGGAAAACGGCACAAGCAACAAGAGCAAAAGGGGAGGAGCATGGAGAGAAGACTCTTTCGGTCTCTTATTTTGTATGTAGGTCACACCCACTTGGGTGTAGCACTCACACCCATAATCCCAGCTTTGGACCATGAGTCATTCACAAACTCTAGAAGCCATGACTGCATGAGGCTTTGGGGAGACATCCAGATTCACACCATAACACCCCACTAGTAAGTAGATCAGTTTTGCTGCAGACACCAGCTAGGTGTCTTCTAATCCAATGCAGTTTTGACACTATTAACTGTAGACAGCATCAGATTCCACAGGTTGAGGAGCAGACACATTCATGCTGGGGCTGTAATTTGTATGTCTCACTGCTGGGCAGCTCTGATTTCAATTCGATCATCTGATGTTCTATAGCTAACTTGTGTCTGCTCTTTTGTTAATATAATACACTAAAACAAAAATGGTCATTGTTATTTTATGGCAAGATTTTTACTAAGTTCAGTGATAAATTTTTATTATTCCCTCTCTGTTCCTTGGTGGTTCTCATTTTCATTGGGATTTAGTTTGTGAGTAATATATACTATAATATAATATATAATAACATTCATTTTACAGTTTTAAGAGTATTTCAATTTTGTAAAATTTTCCCATTAGAGTGTCAAGCACAGAAAACAGATGCTTGCCACATATATATACATAGATTAGTAGCACAGCACCTGCCTGGCAAGCACAAAGTCTTGAGTTCAACTCCCAGTACCAAGAAAAGAAAAAAAAAAAAGATGATTTTTCAGATGAATTTGTAATTATATCTCAGCAGAGGAAAGGGTCATAATCTATCTATCATTCTCAGATGAAGATGCATTAGAAATAGCTGAATGTAATCTGTGGCCAATACATTCAATGACCATGGGAGGGACTTGGATATGAATGTGAAGGATCAAGAGAAGAATGGCAGCTGGTAATGGAAACAATGGAAAATGAGCACAGGGAACTGCACACTGGGTTATTGCTCATAAGAAAGATTAATCGCAGTGATTCTTTTGTGTTGTATAAATTATATGCATCTGATAATATATTAAAAATTATAGTTGAGAAAACAAATAGATATGTGGGCCGGGGATTTAGCTCAGTGGCTTAAGTGCTTGCCTGGTAAGCAAAAGGTCATGAGTTTGATCCCTGGTACCAAAAAATAAATAAATAAATATGACATATAATGCAACCTTAATGCGAAAAAGAAGAAAACATCGGCAAAGTTGAGAATCTGTTACAATTAGCCAAATGAAAAATTTAATGGGTGTATTATTCATTATGAGCATTACCATTATCAGATATTAGATTGTACTGAAGATAATACATGTATTGGTTGATCCTGTGTCCCCCCAAGGACTCATAATTTGGACAGGGCTGAGGCTGGCATTCATGATTAGTTTGTTGTCTGGCACTGGGATTGGTGATGTGAGTGCTGCACCCGCCCAGGAGTGGAGTCGACATACAGTGTAAGGGTGAAAGAAACGCATGTCTTCCCTTTCTTGCCCTCTCTCTTGCTGGGTCCATTTGCCTTGCTGTTTGGTGGCCATCATGAATGGTGGCTCCGCCACACCATGCTGCCTTGGAACCAACTGAGAATGGACTGAAATTCCTGAGAACTGTAAGAAATAAACCTTTTCTTCCCTAATTTTGGGTGTCAGGTAATTTGTCTCAGCAACCAGTAAAAAGTAATTAAGACAATATGTATGCCAGTGAACATATAAAGAATGCCATGGGCCTAGCAAGCATGAGCTTGTGAGTATGATTCTCAGTATCAAAAAAAAAAAAATAATATGAGACACGACCATTTTTTTTTTTTGGCTATTTTGAACTCTTTACATTTCTCTAATAATGCAGAACTGAGGATTCCTTCAATAAATGTAGAACAGTCAGAGAAGAAATTATCTGTACCTCCAAGAATGCAGTAAAACCTGGGGGGAAGGGGTCTAGTGATAAACAAAAGTGTAACTTTTTGAAGGACATCTGTGCTTTTGCCAATACATGAAAGGAAAATGGGACAGATATGGAATAAACATGTTTGCCTAATGGTTGCACCTCTGATCTAGATGTTTATCCCAGAAAAATTACAAACCCTTTGATGCATGGGCATTCTTATAATGATGTTCTGACATTAATGAATAGCTTAGTATTTGAACAGCAAACATTATATACAGATACTTATCATTTGAGTATAACCCTAGCATAAGAACTGTGACAAAAAGAAACATCAGCTCCCCCCAGAAGGAAGACAATTTGCCTCCATTTTGGCTCACCTGTGCCCTATTCCTGATTAATGTTACGCACAGAGCTGGTACTAGAGAGATGTTCAATCCTGTCCATGGGCTATGAGCAATGCAAATAGGTCTAGCAAGGCGCCCTTGAATAGCCCTTGAAGCAACGCAGCAGGTCTGTGTGCAGCCCCCTTAAGGCTGCCTCCTACTAAGTGTGAGTTAGGCCTGGAGACAGCTGTGCTCTCTGCTGGGATAGAGCTTCAAAAAGGAAGCAGTGAGAAAGGACTGAGGGTATAACTCAGCAGCACAGTGCCTGCCTGGCAAGCCCAAGGTTGTGAGCTTGATTCCGGTACCAAAAAAAAGTTTAAAAAGAAAAAGAATAGGAAGTAATCATATCCCATGGCAAATAAAATCTGGCCTCAGTGCCGGGAGGTTGGCTCAGTGGCTTAAATGCTTTCCTGTCAGGCACGAGGTTGTAAGTTCGATCCCCGGTACAAAAAATAAAATAAAATAAAATCTGGCCTCAGAGCTGAGGCAGCTGACACAAGATACTTCCTCGAACTGTGTTACGCAGATTCCTCTAGACTTAGAGGCTGCCTGCTACTGAAATCTGCTGCTCTTTCTACATACCTCTCTCTGCATATTGCAGAGGTGCCAGTGTGACTCCTACCTAGCCTGGCTCACAGAATTCACATGGTTCCCGCCATTCTCCCAGCCACTCAACCCCGAGCCACCAAGGCATTTGCTCCGGTTGGCCTTTGTTCCGACTGGACTTAGTGTTACAGGCAGCTGAGTTAGCTGGAAATATTATAGGCAGTCAGACAGGGCTGGGCCCTCAAAAAGCCAGTGCAGAAGTTCAGATACCTTGTGACCTCTGAGGAGACAGGCACCTCCTGCTGTGGGCCAGATCTCAAGACAAGAGGCAAAGCAAATACAACTGCATCCTAAGGATTGACAGTCCAAATAGTTCTCTGTCACCCTGAGGAAGTCAGGAGTTAGCATCCCAACCCCTACAGGAAGAGTCACTGCTGTTAAGCATCCCCTCTTGCTACATGACTTGCTTCCCCATTTGTCCTTGATTTAATCAATTTTACCTGAGCAACTAATCTTATTGGTTGACCATAGTTATGTCCCACCTTATTTCCACCTTGCAAGTTCCCACCACCCCCCACCTTGGACCCGTCTAACCTCATGGTTTTACTCTATAAAAGTTCCTAGAAATGACAGAGTCTTTGGCAACCCACTCCAGACCCCTTCTGTCCCTCAGACAGAAGTTTCTTCTCTCAATAAATATATTCTGCTCTTAACCTTCGTTGTTCCTAAAATTCATTCTTCAATTTTAGAGAACACGAACTCATGCTGGACATATAGTAGGTTGGGAGTCTCATTCCCCTATATCATTAGGACCCTTTGACTCCCCACAACTGCGGTTATGTCTGTGTATCTTTTTTTTCTCCCCATGTGTTGCATTGGAAGTGGTAGATTGGAATTTACTCACTAGAATTCCAATAATTTTTCCCTGGGATTACAATATATGAACTCCAGCCCTCAAAAGGTTCAGGCGTTTATAATGTTGTGGCACAGTATGGCCAAATCAAATGTTTTTACAACTGTTAGCAAAGACAACTACTCCTTTGTATTTTCCAAACTCAGTGTACTTTTGGCTGTCCAGGCAATGGGGAGCACACATAGCATGAAAGGTTCAGCACATGTGATTGGCATGGAGATGTTGATGAGCCATGCTTGGAATGACCTGTGACCATCCTGAACTTTTGGTGTGTGAAGCTGGACCTCCCTATTTTGAAATTGGGAGGGCAAAATGCTAAAATGTTCTTGGCTGAGCCTGGGCCCTTTGAGAGCATTTCAGTAAACATCTAACATTGAATCCTGTGGTGCAATCCATTTGCCAGTCATCCCAAATTCCATCCATTCCTAGGGCTGGGGAACAAATCTCCCCACCAGGAGGTGGCACCTAGGACCTTGCTACCAGTAGACTTGGATGACATCATAGTCCCTAAAGGTAGAGAAGATGATCCTCTGAACTTGTATTTTCACCTGGACAGAAGACCTCAGACGCTGAGCCCCAGGGGAGTAGAGGTTGAAGATTCCATCAGGGGTAAGAAGGGGACTTGGCTTAAAGTAGGAGCCTTAGAGTGTCCGCTCCAGTCCACAAGAATAAAGCACACACGTCTAATGTCACTGGAGCTCCCACCTCCACTCTGACTCAGGGCTCTGCAGCCACTTCTAAATGTTGCCTTTGATTATTATCTTGCTGCTCCTACCGGTTCCTATTCTTGTGGGTAATGTTCCTCTTCTGTTGCTTTCCCAGAAGAGTCCCAAGGATGGCAGTGTGCTGATTGGTGGGTTTTCCCCCATCTATACATATTTAGATGCTAGTACATGTTATGAAAAGCCTAACAAGGACAAGACTTATTTCCTAGCATAGGTGCCTTCTTCATTTCTTCATTTCTGCTTCATTATCAGATAGCTAATGCCTCAGGGCTTAGGGGGTCTGTGGATGAATAGATCAGCATTTTGTGTATCTCGATTCTGTCCATCCAATCACATCTCCACAAGTTCGCTCCTAAATTAGTCTTTTCCTATTTTGCCTGGGGCTGATTAGACCCCCGGATACCTGAGTGGGGACGACAGGGAATAAAGAAAGACAAAAGACAATGTATTTTCTTGGTATAAGGGGGGACCGGGAGGGGTTCATCTCTAGTGGACTGACTCTGGTGGAGTGACTCTCGGGGTGTTGTCCATTTTTATTAGCAAGAAGCTGGAGGGGGTGGGTGGTTAATGTGCTTTTCCTGGAACAGAGACTGTGGTAAGAATGGGATAATAAAATGGGGATCAAGTTTAGTATTTCAAAGGGAATAGGAAAGAGTCCTACGCTTGGATGCCTGCATGTTGTCTATGATCTTTGGCAGATATTATCTTGTCTCAAGAGGCTGTGAATCTGAGCTTGCCCAACACAGCCAGGGGGATGCAGCTATTTGTAAACTTTCCTGTCCCTTGAGGCAAGTCACACTGGCCTTGGACCACTGGACCACAGTCACAGATGCTGGCCCCTTAACATAGTAAAGTATTTTATATCCCCTGGTCCCCAACACTGTTTTGTTTTGAAAGTGGGAAGGGAACACTTTATAATTTACTTTTTTACATCAGAAGCTGAGGGAAACACTGCTCTCCATTTTATTCCACTCTCCTCATTTCCCCTCATGCCTGGCTGCCACTGCAATGGGTCTGAAGATGTCCCTTAGAAACCTAATCAAAGCCACCCAATTAACCCTCAGGATTTCTCGTTGTCCCATTTCAGATGCCAAATGCAAGCCGATTTGTTCAACCTGATCTTCTAACTGACCAGCTGTTAACTGGGGTTCCCACCGCCTGCCCTCCCCTTAGGTTAGATTAACTTGCTAGAGTGGCTCACAAGACTCAAAGAAACACTGAAGTTTACCCAATTACTGTGAAGAATAGTTTGAAGGATACAAATAAGCAGCCAAATAAGGAGATACACAGGGTAAGATCTGGAAAGACCTCAGATGTAGATGTTACTGTCCCCGTGGAGTTCGGGTCCACAATCCTCCTTGCACACAGAAGTGTTTTTGTTCACCTTCCTGGTGTTCAGGTTCAGGCCCACGTTTGGCTAACTGCAAGATCGCTGAACCCAGTCTTTTGGGAATTTTATGGAAGCTGCATTACACCGGAGTGACTGTCTGAACTCCTGGCCATTGATGATCAATTTAACTTTCAGCCCCTCTGCCTGCTTGGGGGAAGGGGGGTGGTATTACAATAGTTTTCAATAGTCTTCCTTGCCAGTGTCAAAATAAATTATCTTTACTACCGTGAACCAAATAATGTCCCTCTCCTCAAAAACCTTGTTATGGCCAGGAGTGGTGGTACATGCCTGTTACCCCAACACTTGGATAGACTGAGGCAGGAGAACTGTCACAAGTTTGAGGCCATCCAGGGCTATGTAGTGAGCTCAAGAACAGTTTGAATGACATAGCATGACCATGTTTTAAAAAAAAAAAAAGTGGGGGTAGGGGGAGATACAGCTCAGTGGCACAGCGCCTGCCTGGCAAGCTGGAGGTTCTGAGTTTGATTCCCAGTACAAAAATAAATAAATAAATAAATAAAAATAAAACCACCTTGTTATGGTTTGGCTATGAAAGTCCCCTGCTGGCTGCTGACAGGTTTGTGGAAATGGTTGGATCCTGAAGGCCATAAGTCATCAGTGTATTATTCTGCTGAGAAGATCATAATTTCCTGGGCCTTACCGGGAGGTGAAGGAAACTGGAGGTGGGGGTCAAGGAGAAAGCACTGGGTCATGGGCTGTGACCTTGGGGACTGGATCTGGTCCCTGTGTCTCGTGCTCTGGCTTCTTCCTCTTTCTCTGCTTCCTGGCTGCCCCAAGGCAAGCAGCTTACCACTGTCTGGCTCTCTCGCTGCAGTGCACCTGCCTGGAAGCAAGGAGGACACCAGGATCCTCACGGTTGCTTCCTCCTTCTAACTCAGTCTGTTCCATCTGTGCTGACCAGAGGAGACCAGGTGACAGGCCTGTGTGCAATGCTGACAGTGTTCCCAGTCTGCTACCCTACGTGCTCAGTTCAGATCCCAGCTCTGCCATTTGCTAGCAGTGTACGAGGCACTGCCTGCCGCATTCTCTCTGGCTGCATTTTAAAACAGCAAGCAGCAACCCCTGCTCCAGAGAGCCGTCAACAGGTCTGGTGAATGCTGGGCATCAGAAGGCCATGGGAAATGGAATTCCCTCCACCTTCCCTTCCTGTGTGCCCAAGGGCTCCCCAGCTGAGTTTTGAAGACCCAAGTGCTCCCCAGTGGCTCCTTCTAACCCCAAAGGCAGAAGACACAGGGCCTTCAGAGGACCGCTCCTGAGCTCCCCTCAGAGTGCCAGCCCTGGGGAGCCAGCTGGAGCACAGATGGGGGCCATGGCCTCAGCGCCACACTGCTCCTGCCCTCCCTTGTGGCCAGCCTGGGATTTGCGGAGGAAGAGCAAGGCGAGGATGGAGCTGGAAAGGTTTCCACCACAGAGGGTTTACCCACTCCCGTGAGCCTTGGTTCCACTATTTTGATTTGAAAAAAAAAGGCTTC
>RJWM01046808.1:0-12123 GCA_004363535.1 Dasyprocta punctata
CAGAGTTTATATACACTAACAAATTTAATCTTGACATAAAGTCTATATAAAGTATATTTTACTTCTGTCTTGGGGCTAAGATAAATGAAGCATTGAGAGGCTGGTCAAGTGCTGGAGGCAGGACTGGAACCAGGTAAGCTTGGCTACAACAGCAGTGTTCTTGCTGGACTGAACTGCCCTCATTTTCTTCCCCAACATATATCTATCCTAATGCAGTAGCTATGAATCTTCTAAAAAAAAATTTCTAGTGTATTGAAAGATAAGTACTGTAGGACAAATGCATAAGATAAAAAATTAAAAGACAGCCACTGTCCTTTCTAAATTGTTAGCACTCTGTCACAAAGAATCTTTTAAGCACTTTCCTTTCTTCTTATTTTTGCTCCCCTTTCAAAGTCATCCTTTCCCGAGCCGGGCGTGGTGGCGCACGCCTTTAATCCCAGCACTCGGGAGGCTGAGGTAGGCGGAGCATTGTGAGTTCGAGGCCCGGTTGGGCTACAACGCGAGCGCAAGGCCGGCCTGAGCTACATAGTGCGACCCTGCCTCAAAAAGCCAGGGCCAGGAGTTTGGCTCAGTGCCTTAAGTGCCTGCCCTGGCTGGTGCGAGGTTGTGAGTTCAATCCCCGGTGCCGCAAAAAAAAAAAAAAAAAAAAAAAAAACCAAAGTCATCCTTTCCCATTTTCTCTCTTTCCTTGAATATTCAGGGCAACCCAACTTTATTCTCACTGAAAGACTAAAAGACAAAGTGATTAAAGTTTCCTATGTTTTAATTTTTAACAAATATATATAAGTACCAAATGTGCACATATCTATAGGGTACTAAGTAATGTTTCAATGCATATAAGTATTATATAATGTTTAGATCAGGTTAGATAGTATCTCCTCAAAAGTTTATCCTTTCTTTATGGTGAAAATATTCAAAACCTTTCTTTTACCTTTGGAAATACATAGTATATTATTATCTGTAGTCACGTTGTTCTACAGTAAAATATCCCTATTCGTTTCCTATAAAGAATACTCAGCTAGTGGGGTAGAGGCTGGCAGCAAAATACAGCCTTTCCCAGACCAAGAGCTGAGACACCTGGAAGACAGCAGCTTGGTAAAGAGAGAAAAGAGGTGGACCCCCAGGAATTGGGAAGAAGCTAACAGGAAGGTGAGAAGCTTCAGAGAGGCTGGAGAGATAGAGCACAGCACAGGAAAAGGAACAAGGTAGCTGGAAAGGTTTACCTAGAACCCAAGGAGTGGAAACTGTCTCCACGGATGCAGGGGAAACCTGCAGAGTGACGGCAGCTCTGTGGAGAGACAGTGGACTGGGCTAGCAGCTGTGACCCCGAGAGAAACCACTACCTGTTAAAAATGACAAAATCCCAGGGGCATTTTACTTTGAAAATGATTCCTTCTGCAAGGCAGGCTGGAGCAGGCAGGAGATCCAGCGCAGCCCCCACTGTATTTGAGACGGTTTCCTTGGGAACCATGTTTAGAAGAGGTCATTTGTTTGGAAATGAGCCATAGAACAACTGCAGAGCAGCTGTGCTTCAGGGTTTCTGGCGTCACTCTTCCACATCGACAGGGCGGGAGGCCGCCACTGAAGACAATCACGGAGCGAGTTTGGGCTGAACATGGACCTTTTGAAGAGTTCAAGGTTGAGGTGTCAGGGATGCAGCAGCTCAAGCCTCCATGGTGAGAAGCCAGTACAGGTGTGCGTGGCTGCCCAAGGGATCTGAGTGTGCTACCGTAAGGCCAGCAGATGGTTAGAATATCCTCCTCCCCTGCTGCCTACATTCGGCGCAAAATCCAGTAATCTATGTGCTTTCCCCATCTACCAATGTGAACAAGAATATGGCTTGATTGGAATGGGTGCACGGCCAGGGATGTAGGGATAGAGAGGCCTCTGAAGGAGGGAGGGCAAATCACAAAACCACAGGCCATAAGGCTAGGTAGAGAAAACCATGACTTGCAATCACCAAAAAACATACAAAGTTGGAGTTGCTGGAGTGACTGCAGTCATTGGGTAGACGACATTGGCTGGCAACATCCCGCGGGAGAGACCGGGCAGGACCCAGCAATGATACATAAAATGCAACTGTGGACTCAAAACAGGTCTTAGAAGTGGTTCGCTGACTTTCCTCATGATCCTTCACCGTAAAGAAAATCCACTCATTCCAAAATACATGGGATTTGGGGAGATTCTTTTTATTTTTTAATTAGTTCTTTGGCGTTTTTCCTTTTGTTTCTCTTTTAATTTAAAAATTTTTTTTATTTTGTTCTTTTTTCCCTTCTTTTTCTTGTTTGTTCATTCCTGGTACATTTTTCTACTGCTAATAATTTTCTTTTATTCTTTAAAAGGATCCTTTATTTCAAATTTCTCTCCCTCTCACCTTTTTTTTTAATTTTACTTCTTTTCATTTTCCCATTAATCACCCTTCTATTTTCCTATTACAAACATTCCATATTATTATTTCAATATGTAGAAAACTCTATACTATTACTTTTCAGTAATTTTCTATTTTTAGCAGAGGTATACTTGTTAATTTAGTAGATGTTTACTGTTTGTCAATATTTGGTTTGCCTTTATACTACAATTACAGAACACTTGTCTATGATCAAGAATGACATATTGTTGGTTGTTATTGTCTGTCAATATCCAGTTTGTCTTTGGTTCTATTAATATTGCTGATCTTGTTGCTATTCCAGGATGGCATAGTTATTGCTATTGGTTTTTCTTTGTATGTCAGTTTCTGAATTGTCATTGTGTCATTAACAATACTGTTGTCTATTCCTAGAGCACTGGGTTTTGGGCCAATTATAGTGAAAGCTTCATTCTCAAATTTAAAGAGGTAGTTGGATTTTGGGACAGGGACAAAGGCCTATAGTTAGCCGGACCCAGAATTTGTGTCACTGAAAATAAGACATGAGCTAAAAGGATCTCCATACTAGCCACAAATTCTTTCCAGTATGATCAACTGGCAAACTTCAACTTATACACACACACACACACACACACACACACACACAAATGACAAAGAAGCAAAATGCCTCCCAAAATTCTCAGCTCCCCCAAACCTGATCTATGGAGTATTAATGGAGAAGAAATCAAAAGTCACACAGGTGGATTATTCAAGATGATAAAAAAACAGACCGATAATGTGCTGAATAAGCCCGTAGAAGATATAATGAAACAGATACTAGACTTTATAAATAAAACAGTGAATTTACAGAAGACATTAATAAAAAAGCTAGATGAGCTAAATGATACAAAACAAGTATGACAAGCTTAGCAAAGAATTGGAGTTCATGAAAAGTTAGTAAACAGAAATTCAGGAGATTAAACACTCTCCTGAAAGCATGAGCAAAAAGAGTGACTAATGTTAGGACAGAGTTTTAGATCTGAAACGTAAAGTTGATGCCACTACTCAGAGATACTTTAAAAACAAAAACTTGTTAAAAATGGATCCAACAGCTCTTACATGGTACAAAGGGGACTAATCTAAGATTATTTGGAGTTAATGAAGAATCAGAAAACAGCACAAATACTGGTAAACATTAACAAAAAGAAAGTCTAGGGCTCTTTGTTCCTGTCCCTTTTCCACATTACTCTGGACCTCAATCTTCATAACCAAAACCTTCTGAGTTTATTTTTTAAATTTTCAGTTATTCTTGATCAATCCTGCTTTTCCCTCTAAAATGAGGGTGTGAATTTAGCCATATTTATTTTGGATTTTTTTCTCTTTCATTTATTTTGCAAATAAAATATTGCTTTTGAAATTAAAATAAATTATTCTGAAGTTATAAAGCTTGATTTATTTGTGCAAAGTGTCAATTGAAATTTGACATTCCTTCCTAGGTACAAAAATATAGTAAAAGTTTGTATTTGAGAACTCAAATAGTAGAAATTGCTTCCTTTTTTTTTCTTTTCTTTTTTTTCTTTTTTTTTTTTTTTTTTTTTTGCTAATGACTCTACTAGGAGTGTAGGCAGACTGATATATGCTGGACTCAGGGGTATTAGAATGACAATTAAAAATTAAAAGAAAATAAAATGAAACCTATATAAATTTCTAATGTAACAGAAAAAATTGGCGATTATTCATTAGGTAACAATTGTTTAAGTTATTTGATGATATGTGATTATCTAATTTTTTAACTTTAATTCACAAACATGAAAAATAGAGACTCATTTTGGATACAAAAGCATATTTAACAAAAATCTTAATATGCCAATCCTGTAGCATCTGCCTGTGATCCTAGCTACCTGGGAAACTGAGGCAAGAGAATTTCTTGAGTCTAGGCATTCAGGACTAGCCTGAGCAACCCAGTGAGCAACCCATCTCAAAAAAAAAAAAAGTACACAAATAAGTACACATGACAAACTAAATAAACACACATGACAAACTAAAACAAGAAAAATTTTTACAAAGCAAACAAGAAGTTGATCCCTAAAAGGGGAGTCCACAAAAATCTAGATTGAAATAACAAAACATTGTGTTGAAATTATTTTAACAATGTTTTTCATAGTTTATTAATTCCATTTTTAGCAGTGTTAAAGTATAAATTTATACATATCAAAACTGTGAAGTTTGAGCAAATGGCTAATCATGAATTTGTACCAGATCACAAGGTACAGGACTCCTCCCCAGAGAGTAAAGGAGAAACATTTACAAGATACTCATGGGAACAAGACAAAAACATTTTTTATTGATTGCAGTGGAAATTCTCTAATCAATAGTTAGTTTGACAGTGTCTGTTTGGTTACATTTAGGTTTCATTTTACAATTGATTTTGAATTGGGCTTCAGCCACTCACATAAGAACTCAGGAATGGAAGTATGTTATTGTGATGGCCTCCGCACTAATTTTTTTAAAAATGCTAATGGATAACTATGTTAAACAAAGGCATATTACCATATTTAATCGAATCTGAATCCCCCTCAACTGTAAGATATCCAATTATTTTACATTTTAAGGAGAAAATTCATTCCATTTTAATTGTGTGATACCATTGATAGTAACATGTTCCAGGTTGCATAGATGTTAAATATACAAGAAGTGTATTTTAGAATTGGCAAATATGGCCTATTATTTTTTCATTTTAGACATGAGAAATTGCTTTTGCTTCACATTAATGAATACACAAAATATCAGGTTTCAGACGCTACTATCTCTATTACTTTCCAAGAACAGAATTCAGTTTTCTAAAGTTCATACTCTTATACCTAATTTATTATAGTATTGTTTCCAAGAGATTATTTTAACATGTTTGACCCTATCCTGCAATCCTTCTGGCTTCCTTCTTACTTAAAATGGCATCTCAAGACCCAAGTTTATCCACTGAAACAAGCAACATAAAATGGAGCAGAGGCCAAGCTGACTGAGATTTCTAGAATCAATTGTATTTAGACTCTGATTTCTCAGATACTGAATCTTACCTTCTGATAATATGGTCTCCTCTTCAGAATCTAGAACTGAGATAGAAGAGAGCCCACTCTCACCTATTGTGAAGCTTTGGGTTCTGTCTCATCAATCAGGCTTAGGTTGATGTAAAATCTTACCATGTCTTTGATCTAAACCTTTGCTGCAAACTTGGCGAAGCACTACCTTTCTGGTCCACCTTTGCCAGAGGTATCAACATTGCCAAAGTACTACTGCAGGGCTGGCAAGGTATTCCATCTGGAACATAGTTTTTGGATCCGATAAATTTTCCTCCTCATTTACTCATAAGATATATTTCATTATTTTATCTCTGTTGACGGAAACCAAAGGCCAAAAGTCAGTGAGCCAGAAGAGAACCATAAAAGATTGAAAATATTCAAGTACTGAAAACACCAAGTCATACCAACTTTCTACTAGTGTCCAGAAGAATGTCACAGATGGGAATGTTGACAGGAATTAAGCTTATTTGTGTTGTAATGTCTTTAATTTGCCAAATGCCCTGCGAAGTTATTTGAATGATGAGGTCTATCCAATTCATCAGATGTGTAAATAAAAGAAAAAAATTATTTTAATCTTTGAATAAAGATTTGCATACTTGAACAAAAAGGGAAAGAGATTAATTAGTTAGATAATTACCTTTCCATGTGTTTAGAAGCTGAAAATATTCTGCAGGATTTGAGCACTAGCTTTTTGTAAGGAACATTTGAATAATTGCTAAGAGGATTTCACATATTCAATCAAAGCTAAAATTCACAAATGCTTGCAAATTTATAGACATGAAAATGTTTTTGAAGTATCAAAAATTAAGTTAGACAACCAATATGTCCCATAGCATCATATTAATCTATAATATAAATACACCAATAATTTTCAAGTTGCAACAGCATCAATATCAATACAGAATGTCACAGTATATGTTGGATTGCTGATTTATATTACTATTGTATTATCTTTTATATAAATAAGTACGCATTATAATTTGTAAAATTGCTATAGTATTTGTTAATTCTGAAGGCATACATACTTATGTATATGCACACAAAAACATGTTTATCCAGTCTGTTTTCATTATTTACAGATATTATTTACAACCCCCAAGTCAACAGACCTGGTATGTTCTCTGCAATTTATAGACACGCTCCTGTACAAAGCAACAAAAGACATTTGAGCTACTGGATGCCTAAACTGACGGAATGCCAGAAGCTCAACAAAATGGAGTAGGAATGTAGCTCAGTAGAAGGGAGCTTGCTTGGCATGCATGAAGCCCTGAGTTCCAGTCTCCCAGAAGTGCAGAAACAAAAGAAAAAAGAAAAAAAAATCACTTTGTTTTATCTCTCAAATGGTAAGAAAATGTCTTTTTGTGATCTAAGTCACTGTCATGTTGTTTGAACTCCTATACTTCTAAAAAAACATTTTTTAGTGATTTCACTGTTTAAAACAGGTTCCAAGCACAGTGTAGAATTTCTGTCTTGTGCTCCTAAATGCAAGAAAGCTTTGGTGCACCTTCCAGAGGAAATATGTGCGCTCCATCATAAGCTGTATTCAGCAGTGAGTTACATTGCTTTGGCCATGAGTTCAATGTTAATGAATCTATAATAAAAATATAATCAGGCATCTCTAAGCAGAAACCTACACAAAGCAAAATTATATATTGACTGAAGACAATATCATGAGAAGATACTGAGAGGAATTTAGCCCTGTATCTTCCCCTAGATGCAACTGTTCAGTGTTCTCTGTGTCTTTTATTATGGACTATAACTACCGGAAACAACGAAAAATGACTACATCATATTATACCCAAGGTTAAAGGAAATCTGTTTTTTTTTTTTTTTTTCCTTTCTAGTTTCTCTCTACCCAAAGCCTCTTCTTATTTTGGGGAGGGTATTGCCCCCTTGATCAAGTCTTGGCTCGTGTGTGGGTTGGCAAACAGCAGGGCACCAAATGCGGGCTTTTAATACTTTTGGAAGTAAGAGTTCAGCCACCTGACCTTAGTTTAACCAATTGAATAATGTTATCTGTGGGCACTGACTGTTGAGTTTGGGAAGCAAAGACAAAGACATGGCTTTTAACTTATTTCCAGTGGCAGTTCTTAGCTGCAGTGGTCTCTGCTCATGGAGGCCAATGCAGGTAAGTTTACAGTAACCAGCACTGGCAATCCTTATGCAGAAGTTTCTATGCTTCCTATCTGTTTTCTGAGCCTGATTCTCCAGTTTTTCTAACAAGGATGTGAGTGACAGGCTGATAAACTTCCAATGGAATCAGTTTCTGATAAATTAACCAGATCTATATTTGTGGCTTGCAACCCAGAATCTAGACCGACATGATTAGTATATGCCAAGAGTTACACCACTGTCAAGTTATATTTAAAAATTCTTATAAGTTTGGCAGTATTATGAAACACGGAGTACATATGTTAAATAAATATATTTTTCTTAAAAGGATTATTATTGTATCACCTTTAACTAGTGATAATCTAAATTATCATGAAAAGAACCAACATATTTAAAAGTGGTTTAAGCTATTTTAAAAGATTAATGTTTTTGATAAAATTATCCAAAAATAAGGTTGACTGCTTAGAGTTACTAAAATTAGGATCTGAATTTAATACATTGTTTCACTAATGAACTGGTCTTAAGCTTTACATTCTTAAAACCTTTTAAGAATTCTTACTTTTCTACAACCTTTCTGAACTTTATAGTTGACATTTTCTAGTCAGAAATATTTTGTAGTCACAAAGCATTTAATTTGCCCTTCAATCCATGAAAACATACAAAAATATATCTAAACAGGAATTAAAGGCTAATGAAGTCAAGCAATTATTCTATAAATGTTGCTTATTAATATAATTAAAATTTTTGAATATTGGCTGGCAAAAATGATCCAGTGTATTTTGGGTTATTTTCCAAGCATATATACATGAAGCCTTTGCTTGTATGCTTCTTCCTATTGACTGCCTGTTAAACATCCTAAGCCACTAACAATATGCAGGTTTCTACTTAATTCTTTTATCTCTTCTGCAAACTATTCAGTCCCAGGGTGCTCTCGGATTTGTTTTGTTTGTTTCATTTTCACATTTCAGAAGTGTTGAATAATAAAACTGTTTTCACAGATTGCATTACCCAAAAAAAGTGTTTAGACATACTTGCAACTTCTCTTACTTCTTAAAAAAGCCAGTTGCTGGTCCCCAAATGTGGAAGTGTTGCTGAAGACCCAAGGGAAGAAAGTAAGATTTTCATTACTCCCAGATGAAGCCCACCCTTGGAAGCAATAAAACACACTCCTTGCAGACTGGAAGGACAACTGTCAAATTCTAGAGAACTCAGTCACAGGCTCCACCTGGGAATCTCAACCAGCACAGACCAAAAGGTGCCCCACGGGTGCTGAGCTCCTTGGCACCTTTCAGTTGCCACATCTCTTGGTATTCATAAACCAAACAAGCACAGCAGGCCATCACAGAAATATAAAAGCTTGTTATCTATTCGAATAAAATCTGCTAAAAGTTAAAAAGGAAATATACCAACAATGACACAGTGACCATTCAAATGGATGGGGGCCCCTTCGCGCATGCTGGAGAAGATGCAACAGCCACAGGCCCAAAAAGGCACAGTGTGTCCCATCACTGGTGTTCTCCAGAAGACTGTCCTCTTTCTTTTAAGATTTTTGTCTTGAGAAAAATTTTTCCTGAAAATATGTCCAAGTCCCATCATTTGATTTTTGTAATAGAATATGGGATCTATTTTTTTCCAAATCTTTTCAATAATCCTTTAAAAGTATGAGCAATTGTATTCAAAAGATTCATAAGTAATAAAAATGTATATTCCATGAGCCATCCCCTGCTACTTTATGCACCTTCCTAAGCCAAGTACCTCTTAGTTCAGATCCTGGATTCCTTTCTCACTAATGTGGCCATTCCTGTGTCACATGATGAACCATAGCAAAAATGCAATAAATGTAAAGTGAAACAAAAATCCTCAATACAGTTTCAATTCAGGAATCTCAAAGCTACAATATATTTTCTACTATTATAATAGAAATTTTCTATTATTATGATGTATTTCTGGTTGTGATTACTAACATGAAATTGAATATCAAGTCACTATGGCACTATCAACTTCTACACAGCTTACAATGAGAAATTGATATTAGCTTAATGGGGCAATAACTACTTTACAATAATGAAGGATGAAAAACAATAGTGTAACTATTAAATTAACATCAAATCTTGTGTCTACAGCTGGACAGGCTGGTATATGACTATAATCCCAACCTTTAGGAGGCTGAGATAGGACGAGCACAAATTCAGTGCCAGTCTAGGCTTTGTAGTGAGTTCAAACCACCCTACCTTACACAGTGAGACCAAAACAAAAAACACAACACAACACAACACAACAAAGCAAAAAAAACTTATATTTACAAAGAAGTTAAAATAAGATTTACACATTAGATTTAGACAAAACATCATTGCACAAACTAATACTTTTCTCCCTTTATCTCAACAGCTGTAGCTTGAAATTATTTCATATCTTTTGTAGTTGAAAAATGATTGACTTTGTTATAATTTTGTTGACACTGTCTAATACTACTTTCCCTTCTGAAATTGCTCTAGACTGATGAGATATTTCTGCCCTCATAATTCCATTTATAACCTATATCCATTTGTTCATGATTTCATGCTTCTTAACTGGACTTTTAAAATGTTCCCATTTAGCAACCTCTTTACTATTATAAATTAGAAATTGCGAAGATAGAAAAATGACATCAATTCTCTTTCACTTCTAGTTTCCTAAACATTACAAGTTACATCAGAGCAGATATAGATAAGTGATTAAAGTTCTGGGATCAAATGGAGTTTATTTCATGCTTGCTATGGTCCTTGTTTTAATTATTTTTCTCATTACTGAAACAAAATACCCTACATCCACAAGGAGGCAAGGTTTGCTTCAGCTAGCCATATTTAGAGATTTCAGTCCATAGTCACCTGGCTCCAAGACACGGTAGTATGGCAGAGGAGAAATAGTCCATGGTACAACAGGAAGGAGGCATTGAGCAGCAAGTAGCAAGCAGCCTGCCTTCCATCTTTTCCTTTTATCCCACTAGGCTGCAAACCTAATGTGTGGTTCTACCAATATCCAAGGTGGGGCTTCCTATTACCCACACCCAGAACAGTGCTAACCAGTCAATGGATTAATCCAATTATCACACCCTTAATTCATATTCACACACCCTAATCCACATTCACAAACCCTAGATCCAGCCACCTCAGAAAAGCCCCATCTATGAGCATATGAAGTTTGGTGGGGGAAATCTAGTTATAATCCATAATAGTCCTCATTCCCATCATATTGATTAGAAGTGAGCTACATTGATCACAGCCTGCAAAGTTAGAATACATCTTTGTTGCTGTTGTTATCCTTGTTTTAGAAATTAACAATCTAAATTTCCATGATGAGGCAAAGAATACAGAGTACAAGATACGGTCATTAAAATTTCTCTAATCAATATTAGCACAAATGTTCCATTTCAATGAGCTAAGAAACACTAATACTATAATTGACTTGCATTTTTTTCCTTTTCCCTTCTGTCCTTTCCACTTTTCCCCATTCTAGATGGGCAAAGAATACAGAGTAGGAAAATTTGCCTGAAGAACTGGTTAAAGGGTTATAAGTTCTAATTTCAAAATCTTGTGAAAAAGTAAGATTAGTTAAGCAGCAGGGAATGGGCATAAAGAGAAGAGAAAAAAATCACTGGAAAAGAATAGAACCCAGAAGCAGATGCATACATGTAAGTTCCATTGATGTTTGACATAAATTTGAAGGGGTTGCAGTGGAGAAAAGGAATATGTTGTGTAACTGGCACAGCAAGATAGATCTTCAAAAGTCAGAATTTTTTTTTTTCCTTTAGAGACAAATGTCTTCTCCAAAATTCCTCAGGCTTAGAGCCAAAGCTGACTCTTTCACTTCTCTTCAGCTCAGATGAGTGGGCAAAATGCACAGATGCTGGCACCAGGAGTTCCAAGTCTAGTTTCGTTTTCACACTCAAAGGAAGGAAATGGCCAGTCCAGGAAGGAATGTAAAAAGCCTGGACATGACTGCTGTCTCACTGTACCACTCTTCTCACTGTTCTTTGCTATGAAAGATCCTAACACATGTGCACAAGGTGAGTGAGTTGAGTGAGGAGGCTCTTTCCATCTCCTTGGAGCTAGCTAAGAATAAATCCTTTTTTGCTTTCACCAAACTAAATGGACTCCATTCATTTGGTCACCGGCAAGCAAATGAACCTGAGCAAACCTAAGCTTTTAGAACTAAATGAAGGGTAACAATTGGAGTGAAATGATCTGATTTTAATCCAAGAGAACCACAGGGTATAACTTCAAGCAGTTCTAAATTTTCTTAATGTTTTAATTTTATTTGGAAAATAAGAAAATAATAATGTATACTTCATAAGGTTTTTATGAAGGGGAAATCACAGCATGTTTAATTATATAATGCCAAGATACATTCATTTTTTTTAAACAGGTATTTATTGATGCTGTGGTGGTTAGAGAGGAGGACACTATTCTTGGACCTGGTACTCATGAGGCTATGCAGCAGATGTATACCAGAACAACAAACAATTCATGAAACTAGTGCTGTGCGCATGACTCAAATCAGCTATGATGGAAAGATGGCTATTTCAAACAGGGAACTCAGGGAAATTCTTTC